>JBBPDA010138150.1:0-21805 GCA_037974385.1 Arnoldichthys spilopterus
TAATTCTGCATGCTCTGTACTGTTTAAGATGGAAACACAGACAGTCAGAAAGGTCTGATTTAAAATGGTTTAAATTTTCTCACTTTAGCCTAATGGTGATAGGAACCAGGAGTCATGATGTACACTAAAAATATGAGGTGAAAAGTGATTGTGTCATTGTGAACACACTCAGGCACCACAAAAAAATCTCTGCATTCAACCCATGACACATGCACACGTAGAGCAGCAGGCAGCTACCAACAGTGCACAAAACAATGTCTCAAGCGTCAGGCAACTCAACAATTCCATTTCATGGGGTTCTGTGATGCAGCTCCTGCAACACTGAATGCTTCAGACATCTGGTTCCTATCAGCACCACTGTGAACAGTTCTGATTGTCTATAGAATGTTTGCGAAATCACTGGAGTTATGAAAACACTCTTAATACTGAAGTAGCCAGATAAAAATGCATGTATTTATGCAGCTCATTGCTTTACACTACAAAGGACTCACTCATTTTAGATTTAGATTAAATACTGACTAAGCCCAGTAATCAACAGGAAATAAATATATAAAGGAGTTTGGGACAAATGCCTCCATCTTCAATTGCGCAACAAACGAGGGTGATTCACTGAGCATCGACTTCCTAGAAGCAGAGCAGGTCTTGCCAAAATTACAATGTCAGTGGGGATCCTTTCACTGGGGAATAAAAATTCCTTACTGTCAGTCAAGCGACGCTTAACACATGTCCAAGAAAAACACATTTGAATAGATGAAGGAGATATAAGACAAAATGTGCAAACGAAAGAGTCAATGCACTACACCCTTGTGGACACAGAGATTAGAAAAAAAGTGAGTGAATGAAAGATCGTCATTGTGAGCACACAGTGCACCACAAGGAAACGTGACCTCAGCATTTAACCAATCCATGTAGGAGCAGCAGGCAGCTGATGTAGGAAGCGGTGCATTGCTCACGGGTAACTCAGTTGTACTTGAACCAGTCTGGGATTAGAACCAGTAACCTTCAGGTCACAGGGGCAACACCCTAACCGTTACACCACCACCACCCCTGTCTGGATATGACCATATGTAGACATGGACGTCTGCATATGACCATATGTCACAATGTTAGCAATTTGAAAAAAGCCCTTAATAGCTTCCCTAATCTCACACAACTATATCCAACCCTGAAAAACGGGAGACTAAAAGTGCAGTTAACGCCAAAGAGAATCAGTTTAGAACAGGTGAACACTGTCCCGGTAGTGCGTCTTTGGTAAAAACATTAGGGACGTCTAGGCAAAGACTAGCCAGTCCTCATTTTCAGTATATAGCCAGTAATCATCACCACAGCCAAGCCAACAGATGGTCCAACAATGGCCCAGAATGTGGTGCGCTTGCCATCTGTGAGAGAAGAATAATATTACAGTAATATTAGTGAAGTAATATTCAGATTAAAGTTATTTAGATTCCAAAGATTTCTTAGATATTACAGTCTATGGCATTGCAGTTGTGTAGCAATGTACCACCACCTTCTGCCCTGTACTGAACTGTAAAACACAGTAAAAGAGAATTTAGAAATAATAATATGTGGAAAACATCCCTTTCCCTAACTAAAAATAATAATATCCCAAATTGTACTGAACGAATAAATGGTGTGGTACAAAAACATAGTGCTTCCCATCATTTTTGTCATGTTATTATGTGTTTTCCATACAGTTTACTGTCTTAGCCATGTGATCCTTTACTTTACATTAAGACACAGTAGTCAGTAGGGGAAGTAAAAGTGAATTATTTGTCATTGTGAACACACTTAATCTCACAGAAAGTGCACCACAATGAAATGTGACCTCTGCATTTCACCCATCACACATGCACACATGAAACAGTAGGCAGTTATGAGAAGTGCTTGGGGAGCAGCATAGTGGGACGGTCCCTTGCTCAAGGGTTCCTCAGTGGTACCCAGGTCAGAACTTGAACCTGCAACCTTCTGTTCACAGAGACAAAGTCCTAACCACTAGGCCACCACTGCCACCAAAAACCACCACGTTTCAGCATATATTACTTAGATGTTATGCTATAAGCTTCCAATATGTAGCTACATTAGCATCATAGCTCCTGTACCAGGATTAAAGACACAAACTCTACAGACCAAGCAGGACTTAAGTAAGAGGTTTAAAAAAGGTGTATTTTTTGCCAAACAATTGCACTACTTACATGTTACAGTGATGCCAAAGAGCTGTGATGACACTCTGAGAGAAGGTTTTGTTTCGCCTCTGTTCCAGCTCTGATAGAGCACAGCCTCACACCTGTACTCAGCACCATCATCAGCCCTGCGGGGGGAGATCTGGAGTGTTGCAGTCAGATTCGCTGGGGTCTTGGTGAAGACACGGATGGACATATTTGCCACTGGAGTCTCTCTTTTGTACCACCTCACAGTCAGGAACTCAGCAGGAGTAACTTTCTGAATGTCACACTGGAGCTCATACTGTCTGCCTGCAGTCATCAGCCCAGTGTGACCCTGAGTGCTGATGGACACAGTGTCTGGGTTCTCTGTTGAGGGAAAAGAAAATGTTCACGTTAAAATGTTTACAGCAGAAAAACTCAACTATGAGCAAATTGCTACTGCACTGTTAGCACTGCACTGTAAAGTTCCTGTCACTCAAATGCATTTCTCAAACAATGACATGAATATTCCATAGTCCTCCATATACTATACTCCAGGTGTATATAGCACTTGAATGTGCTCCTTAGTACTTAGAAGCCCATAGCTATCAAGGCTCATGAATTGTCCTCTTTTCAAGGATTTGTTTCCTCTCTATGCAAAGCATCCTTTAATTTGAGAAAGATGTAATGGAAGTGTGAAGTACTATTATTATTATTATTAATAAAAAGTCTTGCTGGTACATTCCCTTCTTTAAAAAAAAAAATAAGCCCATAGCTTACTTAGGTGTGGGAACAAGAGTTAAGTCATGGCCACAACATAATGTTTTAGGTCAAGTTCATTGCCTGAATCAAACCATAGCCCAGTTATCTTATTCCCATGGTTTACGAAGCAATGATCATGTATTAATTTTGTCATGTACATATTAATTAATGTATTATTATTTTTGTGGAGAAAGTGTGTCACCAGGAAGATTCAGTACATGGTTTGCCGTCTTTTTGCTTTTGTTGTGTTCTCACAGTCATGAATATAGCTCAAAGGTGATCACAAGTGTAGAAAATCAATTATTTGTAACAGCAACTATTCCATCCCAGTAACAGCCAAAGCCTACTATTAAATTGCACCTATTAGGGTTTTCGGCCAAAACGAACCTCTCAAAGTTGACTTCGTAGGCTGATACTGGAACAGGCTTGTAAACAGGGTGCAAACAGTAGCTGAACGGACTTCATACACAACAGAAACACCTGGAATGGACAGCTTAGATGTGTATAAATAGCAGAGCATGATCAGAATGGATCTTTACACATAGAGATCCATTCTAGGGTCAGAGCACAGATTTCTGACCCTTTGAGATCTTATCATGCACAGTGCTAAACGTCTGTGCTCATGGCTTTTACCCAGTTCTACAGATTAATTATCGTCCAGGTTTTATCAGCTAGGCTGACAGGTTTGGGCTCCTGTATTACGTAACCACTGCTAATAGATAAGTGATATAATTCCATTTTTGACCAGCAGGAGGTGCAAGGTTTCACACATTGAGCAACAAAGCTTCAAAGCCAAAGTGCAAAGATAAAAACCACAGCTGTTTGTTGCAGCTGGCAATCACAATGGATGCCCCACTATTTCCAAAAAAACTTCATGTTTTTTCAAATTTTAAATTGACCATTAAAACTAATTGCATAGCTCAGTGTCCAAAAGTTTGTAGACTCTTGCTTGTCCAACATTCCTTCTGAAATCAAGTATTAATTGCTACATCATCCCCATCTGCCTGCCTCTGCTTCTCCAGAAGGACTTTACACTAGATGTTGGAACTCTGCTCTGATGAATGAGCAGGAGTGAGATCAGGTGAATATTTTAGGATTCGTTCTGGATCACAAACACCACTTTCAACTCTGGAGAACATAGTTCCACTACTCTAAAGCTCAAAGGCTTTATACATTGTTGATGCTTAACATTGGAGCTTAGTGTGCAGGTTCACCACAGCATCCCAGCCTATTTCCAGTGCTTTTCTATGGACATAAAAACTTTGTGTGCACAGAATGCACTAATTAAAAGGGGTGTCTGGATACTTTTGGACACATTGCGTAACAGGTATTGCAATAGTAGCTCTGTCCACACCTAATCAAATTACCAACATGGCACATGTATGTTTTTTGACAGTATTCATGTACATTCTCATGCTTTTTACAATGAATAAGATGGTCACTCTTGATACACTTCAGTAACCCTCGGCACAAGCTATCAGTGAAGGATTTTACATTAAGACACCTACAAAAAATGACTCAGTAAGTAAAAACTCTATATTAAACTGTTATATAAAAAAGCTTTATATTTTACAGCATTTACAAATATATAAATCTCATACACAGGGTGGGGAAAGAAGGCATATGTTACAGTGAAAATTCCACAGCTGAACAGTGTAGGTATACATTAAAAACTGTAAAAAATCAAAGACAAGAAAAAAATTGGAAAATTGGGGGACATAGGAATGTTTAAGGCAATTTTCTTGAAGACAGGCAGCTCTGCCACCACATCGCTGCTGGGAAAAGGACTCTTGTAAAACATATTCCCAAGTGCCTTTTTTAAAATATATACACCTATCAAGCATAACTTAACATAATTTGTTACAGATCCTTTCAATGTACAAACTGCCTGAATAAATATTCCTTAAAATGTCTTAAAAAATAATCAGTGTTATATCTAAGGCATGTTTTTTCATTCAAACTAGAATGGAACTAAACTTCCAAGAACCTTCATTCTATCACATGGCTGCTCACAGTACTCAGTACAGCAGTATTGTGAAGTGGTACATTACCATGCTCATATGTGACACTAAGGCATGGTAAATGACACACACACTCATTATGAACCTCTGGACAGTAAAATCTGCTCTGCTTCTTTATCCCAAAATAAACAGCAGTTTAATCAAAGTGGGCTCCTCAAACAGCAATGGAAATCCAGGCCCTGGTTTAGTGGAAGAGTGAACATAAGAGTCAATGTGATTATAGGCCTGGTGTGGTTGGCAGATCACAACAAAAGAGGTTGTCGAAAGCATGAAAAGGAGCATGGCTCACTGAACATCTACCACCCAAACCTCTAGTGAAGTTCTCCAGGTTTCAGCTTTGCCACTGGAGGGCACTCCAGTCTCCTTCATCCACAGCCCAACACGTCCATAAGTAGTCACACTGAGTGGCAGAAGTCAGCACATTGGGGAGAAAAACAGGCGGTCACATCTTATACACGAGCGATGTTCTGTGAGAGCGTCTTCATGGGTATTGGGTTGTCTTTGCCGTTCTGTGCTACATGTCCATTTTGAGCGTTGGGCTTCGCGCCATCAAACGTGTAGCGGCCCATCTTTGTATTCTTGTAGTAGATGGAATAGATGACGACAAAGATGACTGAAATGATCACCACCACAAGCGCGACAAAACCTGCAATCAGGGGCAAGTAGTCCTCTGTGTCGAAAGAAACAAAACACACCAACAGAAAAATCAATGGCAATGTAACAGCTAGATAACAGCTTTTCTCCCTGTCTAGCTTGAACTAAACATCCCGACACAAATGGGCAGAAAAGAAATTCCGATCCATCACAGAGACAATGGAGCAGATTGTAAAAAAAAAAAAAAAAAAACAATGTGGAGAAACTGAAGATCAGTTTTCAAAGAGATTGGTCATCCACCTCCAGTTGAACACTCAAACCCAGGACTGCAGTCAAAATGACAAACCCCACCAAACTCAAACACTTCCATGTAAATTAGTGTATCAGTGTAAACCGTCTGTGCTAGACGAGGCATTTACATCTGTTAAAACACAAGCTTGTCTACTGCACAATACTCCACAACTAGCTCATATTCAGAAGCCTATTATCTTACAGAAATGTTATACTTTAAATCCACTATGGGCATACAATACAAAAGATGACTCGAATGCATCTTAGTCAGGACAAAAAAACGAGCTTGAGTCTGTGAAAAATCAAGACCACACAATGACAGGTTGAGAAACAGTCCTGAACTAAGACCAGGGGATCAAGGTAGTCAATGCACTCTAAAAGCTAGCTTTGTCTGCTGATGAGAACGAAAAATGTGGATGAATGTAGAAAAGTGTTTGAAACATTACCTTTCATGATCACTTTCACCACTCTGACGGTGCTTTCAACAGCATTGCTTGCAGTGCAGTTGTATAAACCGACATTCTCATTTGTGGCTTCCATTATGGTCAAGTTTCCTTGCTCAGCTTTAGTATAAGGCTTCATAGTCCATGTGATCTTGGGCTTCGGGTAACCCTCGGCCTCGCAGATGAGCACCTCTGGATAGCCCCGAAACACTGGTACAACTGACGGCAATTTAGTAGAGTTGATAACAGGCTTGTCTTCAGAGAGGGAGCAAAGGCATGTGTGGAGGAAAAAATTACAGCATTACACACACTGCATATGAATCATCTCATCTAATCATCTCCTCCACTAATGTTTTATGTTCTCAAGCACAGAGCACTGACCCTACATTCCTCCACAACTTCAGCTTTACAAATGTTTTAAAGAAACAAATGATGAACTAAGGCTATGGGTGAAATGGATCCCAACTCCCACTTACATGTTGTGAGTGAGTGATAATTTGTCATTGTGAAAACACATCATAGTACACAGTGCACCACAACGAAATCTGACTTCTGCATTTATCCTATTCGTGTAGAAGCATTGGACAGCTGACATGGGCTACACCCAGGCAGCAGTGCTTGGAGATGGTAACTTGCTCTTGGGTACCTCAGTGGTACTTCTACTGGTCTGGGATTTGAACCTTGTGGTCGCAGAGACGACTTCCTGACTGTTACACTACCACTGCCCCACAATGTGTTTTATAGCTATTTAGTGAAGTGAAAGTGACTCTTTGTCATTTTGAACACACTCAAGACTCTTTGTCATTGTAAACACACTCAAGCACCACATCGAAATATGACCTCTGCATTTAACTCATCACACGTGCACACGTGGAGTGTACCTTGCTCAAGGGTACCTCAGTAGCGCCTGGGCTGAGACTCGAACCTGCGACCTTCCGGTCCCAAAGGCAGTGTCCTAACCACTAGGCCTCCACTGCCCAAGCTTAGTTCCCTGACCGGGAATCAAACCCGGGCCGCAGCGGTGAGAGCGCCGAATCCTAACTACTAGACCACCAGGGAACTAGTTAACTAAAGGTGATTTAAGAAACAAACAAACAAAGATTCAATAGTTAAATGATATATTGGGGGGGATTTCGAAAATGGTTGAGAGCTGAGAAAGGATAAGTAACTTTGTGTAACTAACACTGTGCTCTATCACAGAGAAATACACAGATCAGCCACCGAATTATCGCAACCTGCTTACTGATCCAGTAGGCCCCGCTCATGCCACCAAGAAGGGCAAGCAATATGCATCAGTGAGTCTTGGGTGCTGGTCTATGACCCTGTCACTGATTCACCAGTTGACCTTCCTTGGATCACTTTTGGTAGGTACAAACCACTAGGGGTGTAAATGATGAATTTCACCACGATTCAATCCGACCTGATTATTTTAGCCAACCATACGATGTGTTTTTGATACCTCAAAATTTGCAGCGATGCAATTCAGTTCGATGCAATTCAGTTGATTCGGTTCGATACCGTGGTCTGCAGTCTATATAAAATATAATATATGTTGGAATTTCACACAATCTGCTACGTTTCCATCAACTTACACTTGCAAGCAAATTATAATGTGAACATTTTATTATTAAAGGTCAAATGCAGCAGTGTCGTCATAAGCAGAAGCAGCTTCTCAGTACAAAACACTGCTCACAGTAAAATCGATTTTTTATGTGTCATTTTTATGTTTTGAACGGAGAAGCTGCTCTTGCTTATGACAACACTGCTGCGTTTGACCTTAAATAATAAAATGTTCACATTAAAATGTGTCTGCATGCGTGAGATCATGGAAATGTAGCAGACTGTGTGAAATTTCATCATATTGACTGCAGACTCCAGTACTGAATTGAAAGGTATCGCTGTAAATTTGAAGGTATCAGAAATGAATAATGGATAATATAGAATATTTGATTTAGGATCGAATCGTGGTGAAACTTGCAATTTACTCCCCTACATAATAGTGCCCTAAAATTAGAAGGATACAGATCCATTTATGTCACAGCCTAAGTGCACATGTGTGAATGGGGAGGCACTGTACACCACTGTGAATGAGGATGAACATTCTAGTGGCAAATGATGCACAAATGCAACATACCAACCAAACACTGTGGCCTGTTGTTGTTTGTTGGAGAATTTTGGGTCTATATGACTTTGGTCTTTAAGAGTATGTTTGAACTTTCTGTATGAATCATCACTCAGAAAACTTACAGTGCACCATAATCTTGAGAGGAGCTGATTCCCCAAGTGATATCTCCATCTGTCCTTTTTTCAGTTTTGCCTCACATGTGTACTGAGTTCCATTGTCTCTTCTGTTGTGCGAGACCGGGAATGTGGTGGACCAAATCGCCTCAGAGAGGGTCTCACTGAAACCAGTACTGGATGTATGAACTACAGTCTCTCCTTTGTACCACATCACAGTAATAGAATCAACAGGAGCAACATAATGAACGTCACACTGGAGCTTATACGATATGTTCTCAATCACTGGCCCAGTGTGATTCACAGTGCTGATGAACACATTGTCTGAAGCCCCTGAAAAGGAAAATACAAGAAAAACACATTAGTGATGGGAAACTTTTGTGCTCACGTACATTAACGGTACAATCACTGCACAGTAAATAAACACTGAAACTCGCTTGCTGTTCAGTTTGTTGTCTCAAGGCTTATTGTCCAGTATGTATTTTACATAATTAAGTAACAACAATGGTGAAATATGTATCCTGACCTAAAAGTAGCAGTTAAGTAGCAATTTTTCACACAATGTAATATTTTATGTTAAGTTTTTAGGCAGGCTAGGCTCCACCCCTAACATGCATCAGTGAGCCTTGGATGCCCGTGACCCTGTTTACCAGTTTGGTAGGTACTAACTACTGCATATCAGGAACACCCCACAAGACCTGCCTGCTCTGACTTAGTCCATTAGCCTTTATTATAAGACCCTTTTCAAAGTAGAGTGTAGATCCTTACACTTTTCCATTTTTCCTGCTTCCAGCATATCACCTTCAAGAACTGACTGTTCTTGCTTAATATATCCCACTTACTGCCAGGTGTCTTTGTAATGAAATAACTAGATAGTCTAGATACTAGATAGAAATAACTAGAATGTTATTTACTTCACCTGTCAGTGGTGTTAATGTTATGGCTGATTGGTGTATGTTGTACTTGTGATGCATCACATTCATGCAACAAGGTTTGTTCTATGTCATCTGCATTAGTGTTAATGCAGATGATAAAAATGGAACCTTCCCCCCAGACAAGACAGGGTTAAACGAGGAACGGGAATGGGTTCATGCAACCTGGACCAATTCCAGGTCCAAGAAAATGTGTTATTCATGAAAAAAGAGAATAATGGCGTCTCTGTAGTTAAATGGCCTTTCGTTTCAGCGTATGAAGCAGGGAGAGTCGGCTTCCAGGGTTCTCTTATTAACTGGGTGGTTTAAACATTCCTCAAAGCAGCCTTGATAAATGCACCATGGCCCAAAGGCCATAGGTCTATACAGGGTAAAAAAACCTTTGCACAGGAAAATCGACGTCTCAAACCATTCTTCTGGCCTCAGCTTTCACTGCTATGCTGATATCCAGTTATATCTCAGTCCTCATGCTTCCTCAGACTTCCTCCTCACTGCTGTATTTCATATTTAAAGTGTCGGATGAAAGATAACTTCCTCAAGCTAAACAGCGACAACTTTCCACTAGCACTGACTGAGGTCTGCTTCTCTCGTCTGAAATCACGATTAATGTTCTTTTGCCAATTACCAAAGTGGCATTTTTTTGATCCCCGTAAAACTGCTCGTCTCTGCCCTTTTTTGTCTAGTGTTGAAGCCTGTACTCTTGTAAATGCTCTCGTGTCATGTATCGATTCCTGTCTCTCTCTTTACTGGTCTCCTGCTAAGTCTCTACAGATACTACAGTACATTGAAAATTCTGTTGCCCATCTGTTGCCCAGGGTTCTCATGCAAAACATTCAGCTCATATCACCCACATCATTTTCCAACTACACCAGTAACCGATTCAATCTCATATCCAGATTAAAACAGGTCCGTCAGTGCCATAGGCCCCAAACTTCAGAACTATTTTGCTCTTTCCTTTCTCCCTTTAAATGTAGTTTAAAGACATATCTGTTCAGTGATTTCTTTCCTACTTTTAAATCATTTCAATGATTACTTTAAATGCCAATAACCTTCCGATGTTGAATAATAATAATAAGAAGAAGAAGAAGAATTATTGTTATTATTATTATTATTATTATCATTATCACATTACTGTTATTATTATAAATAATAATTATTATTACCATGATTATTGTGGTCATTATTTTTTATTATTATTATTAAATTATTATTATTGTTATTATAAATAATAATTATTATTACCATTATTATTGTGGTCATTATTTTTATATAATCATTAAGTTATTATTATTTGTATTGTTATTATAAATAATAATTATCATTACTGTTATTTGTATCATTACTTTTACTTTTATAAGTATATTGTTATTATTATTATTACTACCCAACATCTCTAAAAAGGGCTTGGGAAACCATACAAAGGCAGACAACCTGTGGCCAGTGATTAAATTACCCAGACAGAGAATGGAAACCCCCCTCCCCCTCCCTCTCCCCCTCCTAAAAAAAGGGGCCTCCAGAGTTTCCCTTTCTATTCTGAACTGGAATGCCAGCCTCGGTTTAGCTCCACAACTCTCACACAGCCGCACCAAACGTCAACCGCACGACACGAGAATGGGAATTTAACACCAGCCCTCGATTTGGCATTAAATGCCCACGTTACACGAGGAGCACTCTGCCCTGAGCTGAACCCAGTCCGCCTGGTCGCATGTGCAACTGTCTAACAGCTCTGCTCTGGCTTTAAACTCGCCCCACATGTCCAAAACGAGCTTAAAGCTTCTGTACACTTCACAAAGCGTCTGGAGGCGCCACATGTCAAGCGTCTAAGAAAGTGGAAGGAAAAGAGAGAAAAAAGAAAAACTCGCCCACCGTTAAGTCCACACCATAGCGTCATAAGATACACAACCAGCCACGCGTGAAGTGTCCGCTCGTGGGCCCGGATTGCCATTTTCACCCCCGTAACTTTAGTCACGCTCGCTGCGCAGAAGACTAGCGCTGGAAAGCACACGGATGAGTTCACCGGATGCAGGGCGCCCACGGCTTCACTTCCAGGGGGCAGGCAGGAGGAGAATGGCTAACGTTTGGTTTTTTTTGCTAAACAGCCGCCCTCTAACAGCTTCCACTCCAGGAGCGGAGGAAACAGGCCAGTCCCACTTCCATCCACTTTAACAGCGCCGAGTGAATGCGCTCACTTCCCTTCTCCGCGCTCTTTCCGCGCAGGCATCCGCCTCCAGCTCTCGCCTCGGGCTGCTCCACTGACGCCCATCTTCCAAGCAATGGGCACAATTTTTTTCCACATTCGATAATCCCCAGGCTAATATCCTGACACTGATACTGAAGTGTTTGAACGTCTTTGTGAGGACGATATAGTGGGATTTCAGCTCAGTGGTGTGAAATAATCCACAATAATTCATAAATCATTTGGGGCCTGGTTACAAGACTGCAATCCCCAATAACCTCCCAGTGTACCCTTCATTCTGCCACTGCGCTTCAGCTTAGTGCAGTTCAAAGTGGTCAAATATGCAAAAATACATTTATGAAACGATTAGAAGAAAAACAGTATGAGTATGAACATATATGATATATTTATGTGAATATTTCTCCAATTTCAAAAAATCAGAAATCAGAAAAAACTTCTCGATCACTTTCTCAATTTGGCAAAACCCATTTGTGAATACATTCACATGGCTGTAAATCTATAATGTATTCACATTTGGTTATAAATCACAAAAGAATAGAATCCATCATGATTTGTGAATACAGATTATTTCACCTCCCGCCAGATGCAGTGGTGGCCTAGTGGTTAGGACGCTGCCTTTGAGACCTGAAGGTCACAGATTTGAGCAAGTTGCCGTCCCACTACACTGCTCCCCGGGCGCTGTTGGTAGCTGCCCGCTGCTCCAGGTGTGATGGGTTAAATGCAGAGGTCACATTTTGTTGTGGTGCTTGAGTGTGTTCACAATGACAAATAGTCACTTTACTCTTATATCACAATTTGAACTTTTTTGTATTATATAACTTATATTATAAATATATATAGAAATTAATATTTTATAATGTTTAGACTTTATACATATAAAATTTTACACATTCTTTATCAATTTTTACATGTTGCATCGATGCTTTGGAGTGTGCGCTACTTTGGATGATGCGTCGATACAGATTGATTAATTGTTTCACCCATAATGCTTTAACATAAAATTTTAAATTGTGATATTTGATTTCAGGGCAGGAGACAAAAATTCATGATGGATATTATTCTGTCGTGATTTACATTCAAATGTGAAAACATCATTGAGTTATAGCCGTTAAAATGCTGAATCGCTAACCACAAACTCTCTTTACTCTTCTATACACTGATCAGCCATAACACTAACATCACCTGCCTCATATTAAGTGTGTCCCTTTTGCAGCTAAAACAGCTCTGACTGTGCTGCACTGTGTGTTCTGAGCCCTTTCTATCAGAATCAACGTCACTTTTGAAACCACAGTAGCTCTTCTCAGGGACTGGACCAGGCAGGCTAGCCTTCAATCTCTAGATGCATCAGTGAGCCTTGGGTGCCCATGACCCAGTTGCTGATTCACCAATTGTCATCCCTTGGATCACTTTGATGGGTACTAACTACTGCACAACCCGAACACTGTTTAAGACCTGCTGTTTTAACACAATCAGCCCCAGAGTCACTCGTTTCACTCGCACATTTTTCCTGCTTCCATCGCATTAACTTTAAGAACTGATGGTGCCTAATATATCCCACCCTCCTGATGGATGCCATTGTAATGAAATAGTGAGATCATCATCGTTGTTCACTTCACATGTCAGTGGTTTGTGGATAACGATAATTTGATGCATTGAAATTGTGAACACTTCGCACTTTACCTCGAACTTCAACCGTGACGGACTGCGACTTTTCTCCCAGTTCGTTGTAGGCAATGCATGTGTATGTGCCGATGTTGCTTTCAACAGCGTAATCTATAAATAGCAGAGACACTCCATCCATGTCCTGAGTCCTCACATTGGGGGCTTGATGGTGCGTCCATCTGTATTGTGGGTGAGGTTTGGCTTTAGAAGAGCACTTTAGCTCCACATCATAACCATAATCTACCAATTTACCTTGTAGCTCAGAAATACTCAAAGGTGCATCTGCAAAAAGAGGAAGGTCACAACAGTTACTGTCATAACCATATTACTGCAGTTCCTATGAACGTATGAGCAGGTTCACCACTGTCAAAAATCTTTTACATCCACTTAAAACCAGTCAATCACTTACACAACACCTCAACTTCCAGTTTGTGGCTAGCAGTGGCGCTGTTCTTTGCTATTAAGATGTACTCTCCATCATCAGCCAATTCCATTATTTTCGGGAAATTCACATCCTCTCCATCCATGGTCCAAGTCATTTCAGGTGCTGGATAACCTTCGGCCATGCAGTTGGGTTGGAACACATCACCTTTTTTAACTTTTACATGACTTGGGCATGAAATCTCTGGTCCATCTGCAGCAAGGATGAAAAAAGGTAAATGAGTGCAAAAAAAAGCTCAAAATCCACACTGTTAAATGCTGCCAGGTATCACTATATGGACAAAGGTTTGTGGACACTCCTCTAATTATTGGGTTCAGTTGTTTCAGCATTATACATTAAATTTAAACTCAAGCTCACAGCCATGTAATCTCTATAGACAATCACTGCCATTAGAATGGGTTGGACTTTAAATAGAGTGGCTTTAAATGTGACACTGTAATAGGATGTCACCTTTGCCACAAGTCAAATTTCTGCCTTGATAGATCTGCCCAATTCAACAATAAGTGTTATTTTTGGGAAAGAACTACACAGCCATGACCACAGAGGAGGCCTTCACTGAGTGCCATATTGATCGTGAGCAAGGTCTTATCTAACACCAGTGGGCAGTGGTGGCCTTGTGGTTAGGACACTGCAAAAGGCAAGGACTTTAGACAAAAATCTTGTACAAAGTCTCCCCAGAAGAATGGAAGCTTTTGAGGCATAAAGACATGTGCAACATCTTATTAATCACCATGGTTTTGGAACAGGATGTGCAACAAGCTTATTTACCATATAATAACAATTTCCCATTCCCTCTGCTTCCAATGAGAAGGACAATGTTACACATTTTTTGTTCCTAGCCTCTAAGTGCTACATTTCAACTGCTTATGTCTAAAGCTGATGTAATAAAAAACGGCTCTATTCATCACAAACTTTGATTTTATGTCCACAGCCCACAAAAGTTTAATATTTATAGTGACAAAACAGGCAAATATTTATCTTTTCTGAACAGTGCCAGGAAGTTTTAGAAATTCTAAAAGATTCCAGAGAATTCTAAAAAATGTCTGTACAGTTCTAGAAATTTCTGGACAGTTCTCACAGTTTCAGGTTATTTTGGAAGTCTACTTAGCATTTAAAGTGAATGGAGAATGTTCCTGAAAACAGATAAATGTCAAATTGTCATTGTCCTGAGCACAGAAGCAAAGTTTGTGTGGAACAACAGCCA
Organism: Arnoldichthys spilopterus; assembly: GCA_037974385.1. Taxonomy (NCBI): domain Eukaryota; kingdom Metazoa; phylum Chordata; class Actinopteri; order Characiformes; family Lepidarchidae; genus Arnoldichthys; species Arnoldichthys spilopterus. The sequence goes on from JBBPDA010138150.1 coordinate 14,928, forward strand.
TTTTCTATTTATTTTAGACATAAGGGATTGGGTAATTCCAATTTGTACCCAGGAACAAAATTAAAATAGAACTCTGTTGCGTAGCGTTATCAAACCACTGTATTAGTTGTATTTGAATTGCAAATCTGATCCATATATTTTGAAATTAGCAACTAGAATAACTTTAGTAAAAAGACAAAATCATATTTGTTTAGGTAAATAAAATTAACACCATGATAAATTTACATCATATAATAATTTTCATCTGCATTACTCTCGATCATGGCAATGGCCAATAACGGTGAGCAATATGGCAAAAATGCATGATGACACTTCATGACATTGCATATACAGATGTGAAGTACCAAACCGTACTGCCATGCTAAAAAAAAATCTACGAAAAGCATTTTTTCCCTCACAAAGATGACTAACTTAACAAGGAATAAGAGGAAAAGTCATTTAAACACTGTGTAAGGAGAAACTGTAAAGAAAAAAGCATAATGGGAAGATGTCCAATATGTCGTTTTTTTAAGTCATTTACAGACTCTTTATATTTGATGCATTCAGTTGTGCAGTGCTCTAGAAGCACTGACAGGGCCCATTATATACTTAGAAAGCTGTGCTGTGGTGTAGCTGATCATAATCATGAAAAAATATCATCATACTGCCCACTCCTAATGACCAGAATTCATATTAGACAAACTCACAATGCACAATTATGTTGAGGGGATCTGATGTGTTTGTAGGAGGAGGCTGAGGTCCATCCGGTCCCAGATCCAGGACTGCCTCACACCAGTATTCAGTTCCATTATCATGTCTGCTGGGGGAGATCTGAAGTGTAGCAGTTAGATTCACTGGAGTCTTTGTGGAGTCATTAAAGGGTGTGTTTTTCACTAGAGTCTGTCCTTTGTACCACTTCACAGTGAGGAACTTAACAGGAGCAACATTCTGAATGTCACACTGGAGCTCATACTGTCTGCCCTCAGTCATCGGCTCAGTGCGGATGGACACACTGTCTGGAGTCTCTGTTAAAAGAAACATTTTGTTTCAAACTCAAAAGACTTATTACAAATCACAAGATGTGGCCATGATGGATAAAATACAGTGTAATATGTCTAAATGAATAAGTCTAAATAAATTTTGCTATTTTGTTGGCAGAAAAAAACAAACTTTGTGCCAGCACAATAAGCAAAAAGGTTTTCGTAACTCTCTTTGTTATTCAGGGGTGTGGGTCCAACTTTTTGGGTCCAACTTGTTGTTTGCTGGTATTAAACTAGTAAAACAACTTTGCGCTTTCAACTAGTGCAAATAGTGCCCTGGGGTTCAATACTGTGCAAAATCATTTAAAAGTAAGGACATTCAGGGAACAAGGAACATATTCCAGGATTATTTTTTATACCAGTATCCAGATAAACAGAAATAGAGTGGTTTCATCATTAAAAGTGACAATAAGGTGAAAGAAAGTGGGAAAGAAAACTCACTGTATATAGTAATGTCGAACTCAAGTTTTTCCTGAATATACTCATTAATATTCATGAAACAATACGGCTTCATGGTCCATTCCGTCACACTCTCCAGTGTCCAGGTAACCTTCTTCTCATCTAAAAGTGTGCACTTTCCCTCAGATATCTCCCAACTCAGCCCCATGTTTGTGACATTTGTGCTGCAGGTTACAGAGACAGGACTTCCGTACCTCACCACAGCCTTTGGCGGGTCAAACAAGAAAAGGGACGTGGCATCTGTACCTGTGCAAAATCGTATCATATTAGAGCAAATTACACAGAAGCATTAGTTTTGTGTTTTCCCTGCTCTAGCATAAGGGCTTCTTAATAAGATGAAAAGTTTGGTGTGTTGGAACCAGGAAAAACACCTAAGTCAAGGGTCCCCAACTCTGCTCCTGGAGGGTTCGGTGTCCAGCACAGTTTGGTAGTTCCCCTCAAACAAACTAAACCTGGCAATTAACAGGTGAGTTGAACCAGGTGTGTTTGAGCAGGTATATATAATGTCAACGAGGTAATTTGGAGGTAATTTGGAAACTTAACTTAAAATAATGAAAAATAAAGAAGAAAATATTCTAAACAGAGAGTTTTTAGAGAATCAATTATTCGTTGAAATGATTCAGTGAAGCAAATGAAACGGACAGTTCGAAGGAATCGGTTTGGTCTGAGCCAAGCGGATCCTTACCGTCCAGCGAACAGAACCAGAATCAGCCATACAACGATTGATTGTCCCCTCTGTCCTGGAAGTCGCTTTGGATAAAAGCGTCAGCCAAATGAATAAATGTAAATGTAAATCACCAACCTGTGCAAGACAATGGTTGCCCATGGCTGGAGCTGGGGACACCAGGTTTGAGTGTTAAATGTAAAGAACAGTTGTATTCCCACAGTTTAAGCAAAGATATCTGATATTATTCCTAATAATCATGAACAGCGGAGTGAATGAATTGTTCTTTTGATTCTTTTGACTACTTTCAACTGATTCATTTAAATTTTAACCTCTTTATTATGACTTGCAGATTTTGGACACCTTGGCATAATCACAATATATTACAAAATGTAAATTAAAACTGAAGATCATTTCTGAATAAGCTATACAGTATATCTGAGTCTACTCTCATGCATTCTGTGTTGCTGCCTTAGTTCTGTGTATCTACAGCACATTGACCACTGCTGTATTAACAGCCTCAGTGAGCAGTACTACTAACTTGTGCCTGACTTGCTACATTTACTACTACTGGTCAATTAATAGTACTTATACTGAGGTATAGTGTCATATTATGTTTACACTGCTGATTTTTAATTAGTATGCTTGACCATGCTTTACTATATTGGTTCTGGCTGTTGACACTGTTACTTTGGGGTTGCTTTTCTACTCTGTTGCTATTCAGTCTTTAATTCATATATTTAGTTAAATTTTTTATTTCATATTTACATTTATTTATTTATAATGTCAATTAGGTAATTTGGAAACTTAACTTAAAATAATGAAAAATAAAGAAAAAAATATTCTAAACAGAGGGTTTTTAGAGAATCAATGACTCGTTGAAACGATTCAGTGAAGTAAATGAAACGGACAGTTCGAAGGAATCGGTTCGGTCTGAGCCAAGCGGATTCTTAACGTCCAGCGTAACAGAACCAGAATCAGCAAAACAACAGCGTCCCCGTGCGGTACATTGTGGTAAAATCGACTCCACTCGCCACAACTATACGGATCATCACAAACCTGAAGCATTTATGTGATATTTATATATATATATATATCTGTGGGGTGTCTTGGACGCTTACTAGCCTCATATTCATTGTTATTGTCTATTGTTTAATGTTTACTCTTATATACTTTATTGTAGTTTGGGTTTACAGGGTTGCCAGGGTTTTGTTATGGTGTGTAAGTTAGTAGAATGACCGCTGTTGGCGGGTTGAGCCCTACAGACAGATAAGAGCCTCTGCTAAATGCTCTAAATGTAAATGTATCATTTTGACACAGTTACCAAGCCTGGGAAGTTGAATAAAGGTCACAAAGAGGTGATCAGGACATTCCCACGCAGCGTTGCCCGTTAAGCTAAGGGTAAATCTGGGTAATTTCCCCACCCACAAAACCAAAAACTCGTACCCCATCATCAGCCCACAGTGAGCGCTGTAAATATTGTTAAAAGCGAGAATGAAAACACGTCATTGTTAAATATATATATATATATATATAACTGACTAGAGATGACTAGAGAAGGGTGTGTAAAATAATAAATCCCACCACTCACCCGCGAGATTTGCGCACAAGTACAACAAGCCGAGGAAAATCCGGAATAAAGTTCCTGCGCACATCTGATCCAGAACTGCAAGAGAGATCCGAGGAAACGACGAGGCTCAGCTCAGCCTGGGAGCACTGAGGGAGGAGGAGGAGGAGGAGAGCCGAGGAGCGCCGCACTGAGCCGCTTACACGAGAAAGAGAGCGCGGACACTGAAGAGGGTGAGTGTGAAGGACGCGTGTGGATGTGGACCCTCCTCCCTGAGAGAGAGGAATATTTTAAGGGAGAGGGGGCGTTGGGGGCGGTGCTGTGGTTTCACAGGCAGCGTGGTGAACAGCGTGGTCATTACGCGTAAATATATCGACTGTGTGACTCTGTAAACTGTGGCCGGTGGTAAAGTTGAGTAATATTCGCTGTTGCCTTTACGACGCGTCGTACACAGTAAGAGGATGGTGAACAGAGCTGTTGAGGTCTATAAAGCTTGAAATGGTTATAAGATGATCTCTTGTTGGGTCTTCACCAGTTAACACTCAGATTGTGTAGAAATGGGGGAAACTCAAGGCCACGGATCCTCTGCCCAGAGCTGCTTAACACCTCAAGAAGAGCTCACACTGCGAGGAGTGTAACAGTCCGAGAGGTTACAAAAGAACCCAGCGTAACTTCTAAGCAAGCGAAGGCCTTCAAGGTGGTTTAAGGGCATAAATAGTTTGTTTAAGTAAAATATAATACGTATTATTATTAACAGAGATTTCCCTGTATATTATTACCCTGCTGTTGCAGGGCACTGATTCAGTTTAGGAAAGTAGTCACATAATCGTGTGATTTTCTAAACTTCGTATCATCTTCTTCTAATCATCTTCTTCTCATCTTCTTCTCATCATCTTCTTCTCATCTTCTTCTCATCTTCTTCTTCTTCTCATCTTATTCTCATCATCATCATCATCTTCTTCTTCTTCCTCTTTTTCTTCTTCTTCTTCTTCTTCTTCTCATTTTCTTCTTCTTCTTCTTTTCATCTTATTCTCATCTTCTTCTTCTTCTTCTTCTTCTCGTCTTCTTCTCATCTTCTTCTCATCATCATCTTCTCATCATCATCATCTTCTTCTTCTTCTCATCATCTTCTTCTTCTCATCTTCTTCACATCTTCATCTTCTTCTCATCATCATCTTCTTCTTCTTCTTCTCATCTTCTTCTCATCTTCTTCTCATCATCTTCTTCTTCTTCTACTACTTCTTCTCATCTTATTCTCATCATCTTCTTCTTCTTTTCATCTTATTCTCATCTTCTTCTTCTTCTTCTTCTTCTCGTCTTCTTCTCATCTTCTTCTCATCATCTTCCTTTTCTACTTTTTCTTCTTCTCATCATCTTTTCTTCTTCTTCTTCTTCTTCTCATCTGCTTCTCATCTTCTTCTCATCATTTTCTTTTTCTACTTTTTCTTCTTCTCATCTTCTTCTTCTTCTAATTTTCTTCTCTTCTTCTTCTTCTTCTTTTCCTCTTCTTCTTCTTTATCCTCTTCTTTTTTCCCCTCTTCTTCTTCTCCCTCCTCCTCTTCTTGTTATGTAATATTAATGAGATGAAGAAGAATAAAATGTATAGTTATTATTATTTATTATTATTAATTATTTTGTTGTTTAAATTTGTCCCCTGTATGTCATTACCCTGTAGGTTAATCTCTGCACACTGTTTATTATTCCTACATCACAAATATTTGCGAACTGAACCACTTTGCTCTTGGGTTTTACAGTCTTTTACTATGTCCTGTGCTGTCCACAGTTGTGTCCTCTCCTTGTGTGGTTTTTCTGTTGCACAGTGCCTGTGAAAAAGCCTTGTTTAATTGTACTGTGTATTGTATAGATGGCTCGATTCAACACCAACTTGACTTTACTTGACTCGACTAATTAAACTGGTGTTTATTCATATCTGTTCTTGCAACAAATGAACATGACTGGACTGAGTGAGGAACCAGTCAATAGGGTCTTGCTCAGGACTCCCAGATATATTAACACCCCTGGCAGGGAGCATGGCATGTGCTTAAATACCATTCACTGGGATTGGCTGAGTCTTTCTAAATATAGCACTGAAAGGCCTGTTGGACTTTCCCTTGTAGTTTCTAACTGATGCAGGCATGTATTACAGACTAACAGAAGGGAAGAGAGAACTTTGCCTGGGAGGTAATAAGTGACACTGGCTACTGGAACATGTCCATCAGCAGGAATAAGCCTCTTCATTCTTTCATCTCCCAAGCTTTCGCAGCATTTTTACTGGTGCCACTCCTACACACGGTGGGTCAGCGAGTAGCTCTGCACTCCTCCGCTCTGCTTCTATTTGCACACTCTCCTGCAAATACAGACTCCCCCAGACACCGGACTCCCCCAGTCCGGTGCAGGCTATAATAATCACCATCATCATGATCAAACACATATACGAAGAGTCTCTATACCGTCATACACAACAGAACTGTATTTCACTATAAGGGATAAGTTTGATGTCATATTTCACATTTTACCACTGTCAGACCAAAACCTTGTATCTCCTATTCTTTTTACATTTTTTACAGAATTTGAAAACAACTACGGACATTTACACTGTGTTGAAATTTCATAATGAACAGAGTAAAAGAGTTTTGAAAAGTACATTTTACATTAACCTCTATTATAAGTTCAGACGGTTTCGCCCTTGTGTTGAAAAGTTGCCATTTTGACGATACAAAGTTTTAATCTGATGGCAACAATACAGGGGAACAAAAGGGTCCCATCAAAATCAGGTCTGTAATTGTCCTCAGATACAGACAAATGGATTATATATGTACTTTTGTATATGTGTTTGTCATTGTGAACACACCCCATCACACAAAGTACACCACAACCAAATGTGACCTCTGCATTTTATCCATCCACACCTGGAGCAGCAGGCAGCTATCAACAGCACACGGAGAGCAGCGTAGCAGCACAGTCTCTGTTTTTAGGCCTGACCTCAAGGAAAAACAGCATCAGAGAGAACTGGCTGACTGACTGACATGGACGGACGGGCGGACATGCAGACAGATAGATAGAAAGACAGAAAGAAAGACAGACAGATAGATAGACAGACAAATAGACAGATAGATAGATAGATAGATAGATAGATAGATAGATAGATAGATAGATAGATAGATAGATA
>JBBPDA010138160.1:0-21803 GCA_037974385.1 Arnoldichthys spilopterus
CCAGTCCCTCACCACCAGAGGTCCTCCTGCCCAGAGCACTGGTCTGGCGTTCATGGTTCCTGTTGCTCTGGTTCACTTTGTGAGTTTCTCGACTCAACTCAGACTCTTGTGTCTCTGGATTGTGTGTTTTATTAAATACACAGATTATTTTCTTTCTCAGTCTTTACTGTTACCGGGACGAGGGGTGTCACTGAAACACGTACACAGGGTATGTCAGGAAAAAACAACACACTGAATATTATGAACTTACAGTTTCTGAGTTCTTGACTGGCACAGCTCCCCCCTGGTTGGTCCATGCTGAAGAGAAACACAGGTATTAAAGGAAAATTCTAGCTGAAACAAATACGGACATCAGTGCCTGGCTACAAGATCATCACCACATGCTCTAACCAGAAACCAGTCATGACGGCAGATGTGCACAAGTTGCCAAGCAGAACGGAGCCCCTGACAAGCTTTCCAGAAGCACAACCCCCCTCCAACACACACACACAAACAAACACAAACACACACACCCCGCCAAACAGACCACGAACACTGACCGACACACCCACCAGAGAGGACAAAACCACTACACTGATTTAGTTAAAAGGTAAATTTTAATGTGGGAACTTTTGAACCTTGAGAGAAAAATTCAATAAAGAAAAACAGTAAAAACATTTCTGCTAAAATTATCAGACTGCTGAGGCTGATGACTATTTGTTCTCTTGAAAGCGCTGATCTTTAATGGCCTGAATTCTTATCGAAGGGGTATTTTCCCAGCCATATGCTGACAGATCCCTCTAACTGCGCTTGGATTGGGTAGTAGTTCATATTCACAAGCAGCTCACCAATCGGCTTTTGGCCAGGTGCTTCTGTGTTTGAACATTAGCCAATCCTGGCTCAGGGAGCGGGCCTCATATGAATGTAGGTGGGGAAATGCAGGGCACTTGTGAGTTGAACTTGCTCTAGTCGCACCTAAACACTTTGGCTGCAGTGAAACCAGGTCCAGGTTCTCCGAAACTTACACCCGCTGAGTTCGGCTGCAGGAAAATCATCCCTCACACAGGCTGTGTTTGATGGAAGAGAGCCAGTGGAGGCAGCCATTGCCAGCATAAACACTGAGCTCTGAAGACCATCACTCCATCAAACGGTGTGTAGTGTGTTCTGTCCTGTCAGACTGGCCACTGTAGAGCCATCAGAGGTAAACAGAGTGACAAATTCAAAGCAACACTGTTAATCCGAATGCTGCCGTGCTCATTAGTCCATAAAAATGGTCAAACTGACCAGAGTGTCCAGTTCACCGCACCAATATTCTAATTAACCAGCCTTAAGGGAAAAAACAACTGTCATTGTCACTCGTGTGCGTTATTTGGACAGTAACAAAAACATGTATCGGCCTCTGCTATTCTCCTCTTCTCCACTAGGCGCCGCTCGCGCGCACGGTGTTAAGGCTTCCAGGAATAAACCATTACAGCTCATGTGGATCGGAAACTTCACCGCATCAGAAAGCTTCATTAGGCCTCACTGCCTGAATTAACTGTTCAGAAGTGTTTTAGAAATTGTGACACTAGTAAAACTAAGTTACAGAAGTAATTCAGGCAGTAATAGTAAAACAAAGCAACAATAATAATTAAAAATAATACCCAGCGAGTGAGCTATGAGCTTCAGACTGATGATTTAGTGGCTAGATGAGATTAAACTGTATTTTCTGTACATAAGCAGATTAATCGAGCAGAAAAATGCAGAAGTTCGGACATTGTGGACACACCGCGCCACGCAGTGATGTAATGACAATGACGCAGCGCATTATAGTGAAAAAACATGATTTACTTTGGTTTTCTGATACTGTTTGTTATAAAATTAGCTACGGTTAGAAAATACCGCGTTTTTATAGGTAAACAGATTTCTATTGGGGGAAAAAATTAATTTCGCCTTCTGTGAAAAAAATGAAACTGACAGAATTTATATCTTTTTATTCTTTATTATTTTATTATTAATAATAATCATAACAATAATAATAATTATTATTATTACTACTGTCCACGACGCCCAGCACTAAATCCACAGGGTCGTTTGCGGTCAGATTCACGCTGCTTTCCCCTGAGCTAAAATGAACTAAACTCGTGTTAATAACTCGGGTTTCCATCATAAACAAACCTCACGCACCTTTACAGTCCGTGGACGCTGACCGTCTCTCTACACCGCTCCGCTCGTTCCTCCGAAGCCAAGCGAATTCACAGCGACAGCCACAACTTTCCTCCCGCGTCCAACACCCAAACTTTACAGTCGGGCTCCGGGCGCTTCCGGTGTTGTGGCGAGTTCCGCCTCCCTGCCGAGATCTGCAACCTAAACGGAAATGTGGAATGTCGATTGCCATGGTGACGCTCCGGTCAGAACTCGGCATAAAACCCAAAACACAGCGCGCGAGCAGATAATGGCTCCCCACAGAACCTCTGGCAAAATTAATGTTTTTGGCGTCTGTGTTTGAAGTTGCGATGATTTTTTTATTAAAATTTCACTTTCGGCGTGGATTCGGATTATGGCCTGCGGGTTAGGATTAGGACAGGGTTAGGGTTTTAGAAGATAATGGTGTTGTTTATTTACACGTGAAAACCATTTCCTGAAGCAAAGCAGAGAAATGTGTAAAGCAGATCAAGCCCATATTTACTGACCGACTGATCTACTCTACCTTCTGTAATAAATATACACTCCACTGAAATATACTAGAACTGAAATATTCTGAACTGGACTGTCACCAAGTACCTGCACACCAGAAAAACCTTTACACACTTCATCTTAAAGGCCTGGATGTTAACATCACTCTGGTGTGTTTGGTCCTTTATCTCTCTCCCCTCGTGTGTAAGTATTTCTGCTGGTGCTTTTGGTTTTTCCGCGATGACACACCCTTATCTCCTGCTGCAGTAAACGTTAGTGGGACAAAGTACAGTCAGACAGGGTCTGTTTTCAACTGGATTTGGACTCGTGCCCGTGTTTGATGCATAGACGACTACTGATGTTAGATAAGTGCTGTGGAAAGAGCTGAACAGCAACACTAGATTCAGTGAACCCTCACTCACCAGAAACCTTGGGTGCCTTACTGCATTGAGTTGGTGAGCTCTCTAAACTACACTTAAAACTACACTTTACAATGCTTTAAAGCAGTTCAGCCTGTTTAAAAGAAAACATTTATAAAGTAATTTTTTAATAAAATATTTATATTTTATATCTCCAACAACACAATTACTGAACATCAGCAGCAGCAGAATCATGCAGTGTGTGTTTGTGAAGGTAGGCAGTGTGTGTGTTGGTAATTGGTAAATAAATGTGTAATTTAATGTTGTTTACTTTGTTTAAATAATTTATTATTTAAAATCAAAATAAAAAAAGCACAGTAATACTGTATACGATCCAAAATACATCATACAGCATTGTTGTTACTCACCACACTACTCCAACTGCTTCCAAAAATATTCTCAGTCAGTCAGTAATAATAATAATAATAATACTAACAATAAAAATAATAGTAATAATAACTATAATAATAATAATAATAATAAAAATAATAGTAAAAATAATAACAATAATAATAATAGTAATAATAATAACATTATTAGTCCTGAAAGTTTATTGCCATGTTTCTTTAGAGTAAAACACACTTTTTATTGGTCTTGTGATCTTTTTTAGCCGTTTCACTGGGACATGATCTTGAAGTCTTTACTTTCCCTTTGTCTTGGTGCTTCTCCAGCAGTTTCAGTATTTTGTTTTCCAGTTGAGTCGTGACATCGTTAAGCAGTTCTGCCTGGTGTCTGGCCTCCTCCTCATATTTGGTCTTCAGTTCATTCAGTCTTTCCTCATAAGCCTTCTTCATCTCTTCATGTTCTTTTTCCTCCTTCTGTCTTCTCACTCTGTCCTCTTCCTCTCTCTTCCTCAGCTCCTCCTGCCATTCCCTCTCCAGCTCGAGTTTCTCCAGCATTTTTCTGTCCTCCTCACTCATTCTGTCACTCCCACCATCTTCTCCCTCTTTCCCTGGTTCCTCTTTCAGCATTTGTAGTTCACTCATCCTGTTTTCTTCATCTCGCCCTCTTCTCTCCCTCCGTTGTGGTTCTTTCCACTCTTCTCTCTCTGATGGGCTTGGAAGTTGGTCTTGCTCTGTATTCCTTGAAAACTGTTCTCTCCGTTCTTCAGCAGGCTTTAGGTTTGTTCTCCTGTGTTCCCTCCCTTTCAAATGCTGCTCCCACATTTCCCATTTTTTCGTTTTTGTTCCTCTACTCTGCTCTTTTATAAAAGCTGCTTTCTCCATAGTCCGTCTGCTTCTCTCCACTTCTCTCATCTCATGCTCTCGTCTCAGAGCTTCTTCCCTCTCCTCGAAAACTTTTGCCCTTTGAAGTCTCTTCTCCTCCACCTGCCCTCGTTCTCTCTTCAATTGATGTTCCTTCTTTTCTAGTTCTTTCTCATGTTGAGTTTTTAGGGACTTCTCTTTTTCCTGTATCTCCTTCTCCCTCTTTCTCAGTATTTCCTCTTTTTTCAGCTGTATGGATCTCTCTGCCAGCTCCAGCATATCATTCCTAAAGTAATTGCTCCTGTTGAACTTTATCATTTCCTCTATTCCTTTTAGAAGCTCTTCTACCTGAGTGCGGTTTTCCTTTTCCCTGTTGTTGAACATGTAAACTCTGCCACCGCACTCCATCATCAGTTTATTCATGCCTGCGTGGTCGCTTGTTCTGATGAACTCCTCAGTCGTCTCATCCTCCAGCTCATCTGCTCTGGTGAACAGGACTATGCTGAACTTGACTGCTCCAGGGCCGAAAATGTCTCGGATTAGTTCCAGTGTGTCCATCTCTTCCTTTGTTATCCTTCCCACGCTCAACACGATGATGAAAGCGTGGGGTCCAGGCGCCGACAGCGAGATACACCTCACAAGTTCTTCTGTTACTTCTTTGCTTGTGAGTGTGGTGTCGAAGAGGCCTGGAGTGTCGACAACAGCGACTGACTGTCCCAGGACAATTCCAAAACCCTTCCGACACATTGTGGTCACAGAGGACATGCTAGCTCTGGACTGGAATTCATTTCTTCCTAAAATGGTGTTTCCTGTTGAGCTCTTTCCATTCCCGGTCTTCCCGATTAGCACTATTCTCAGACATGCAGAGCCAGATGGTTTATCACCTGCAGATTACATCAGAAGGGTTGGGGCAATGTAGGACACAGGGCAAGGCAAATGTTCATTTTACTACCAGCCAAAAGTTTGGACCAACCTGATGAAGCAGGGTGGATGTAAAGCTTATAATAAAATGCCTAACCAGAAATGCAGATTAATACATTTAAAAATTAATTTACAAACTAAAAATGTTAGCACGATCATCACAGTTTATTAATGTCTTATTATTTGCTCAGTAAATACAGTTTAGACATTTGTAAATGATTCATTCACTGCATTAAGCTTTATTCTTTATGACCTATATTAGTTAGTCCCTAAAACATCAAGATGTTTCCCACATTCTAGAGAATGGGTGTCCAACTCCAGTTCTGGAGGACCTAGTTTAAGTCATTCCAAGCAAGAGGCCGGAAAGACACTGAAAGAGTTTTAACTGGTACATTTTCATCACATATTCTGAAGTAAAGAATAGTGATGACTAAAACTCTGAACAAAGTAAACATCTTTTTGTATCCGGGACGTCCTGATGCAGGTCAGAATGAGTAAAGCCTCATGCAGTGAATCAACCTTTAAGAAGTACCTGACCAGGCCACTTGACACAACTCTGCACTAATAAGATGTGAATGTAGGTGTTTATGAAGTGTTATAGCAATACATTATTTAAAATAAAAAAGTTTAATCCGGTGAATGAACTTTCAGTGGTGTGTAATTGGGGTTTTATGGAAGAAATGAATATTGTTGAATTAATACTGTTTGCTTGTTAATGGATTATACTCACATGTTTGCTGTTTTCTGACTGTGTTCACTTCTGCGTCCAGTTCCCTCTCCAGTCCACCTCCACCTTTCTGTGCTTCAGTGAACATCTCCAGTGAATAGTACTTGCTGCTGGTTACCATGTTCACTATTTCATCCAGTAGTTCTGACTCTGGTTTGAGGTTTCCATCTTCCATTTTTTCCAAAACTCTATATCCTCTACACGTCCTGAGGAAATGCTTCATTTCTGAACTTTGCTCCACAAACTCAGCTGCAGCTCTTTTATTGGTGTTGTATTCGGTTGTAAAAAAGACTATGAGGTTCTCATTGATCCGTGGGCTGAAGATTCTCCGCATCTTCTCCATTTCTCCTTTGTCTTCATCCATGAGGGGACCAACAGGAACAAGGAGGAGAAAAGCATGAACTCCAGGATTACAGAGAGAGACACAGTGGAGAGTCTCCCTCATCATTTCTTCCTCTGAGAGCCGAGTGCTGTACAGAGCAGGAAGCTCCACCAGGGTGATCAGTTGTCCACACACTTCTCCCTCTCTCTTCACAGGCACTGAGCTGGGGTCTGCACTGTGCTCTCTATGGCCAAGTTGAAATCTGGAGGTCTTCCTTTCCAGCAAGAGCTTTGATAATGAGGCCTTTACTGCTCTGTCCTTTCCACACAGCACCAAGTTTAGTGGCTTCAGAGTCTTAGACGTGGAGGTAGAAACAGATGAGACTGAAAGATACAACAAAAAATATATTTAAAAAACTGTAGTGAATCTGACATCACTGTGACGTTTTTAATCTTACTCAGTGTATGTAGCATAAGGGTCTTTTATTGCTTTCTCAATGTTGTCAAGTCCATGTAACAAAATGTTTTTCTATCTTTCTTGAAATTGTTTTTTCTTTCTCATTAATCATGAACCAGCTGGTACTAATTTTTAAAACAAAGAAAACTGGGGAAAAAAGAGTTTTTGTCCCAGATATGATATGATAAATGGATATATGGAGTTTTTGTGACAGAAAAGCTTCTTACCATCTCTTGCAAGCTCCCAATGTTTCTTAGAGATGAGGCACCTCCCTCTGTTCTGTTCAACCATCTTCTGCATCCTCTCCACAAGATCAGCATGACGATATCCACTCTTCAGGTCAACATGCCTGTTGCTGCATCTAGCAATGATTTCCTTCATCATGTTCTCCTGAACAGGGTCTACACTGGCGCGTGGCTCCAGCTTCTGGGTCATCAGCACCAGGGTGTGTTTAGGTGCCTCCTCAGACAAAGAGAAGAGAACATAATACAGTCTGTCTCTGTCTGTCTCAGTAAAGTCATCTGGCTGTAGAACCACTATTAGAACATGAGGTCCAGGAGAACACAGAGTCATGCTCTCTGTAATCTGCTCTGTGATCTGATCCTGTGTGAGCTGAGGGTCAAACAGGTGAGGTGTGTTGATGAGTGTGAAACATCTCCCCTTCACTGTTCCTCTGGCTCTTTCACTGTGCTGCTCTACTGATGGAGGAGGAGCTTCAGTATCAAATGCATCTCTGCCCAGGAGGAAGTTCCCGACTCTGCTGTTCAGGCCGTTCTTTCCCAGAAGAACAATCCTCAGCTCCTCACACACTGGAAGATGAAAAGAATCAGTTCAGTTCACAGTTTAGATACTGCCATTGGTTGACAGAAGGTGTCACAGATGCCATTGCATAAAATAAATTTTGTGTGTGTGAAATAAATGTGTATAGAGGTTTAAAGAACTTTCAAATAACTGCTTCATTAGGGAACCAAAAATTGTTCTTCAATGGCACTATGCAAAGAGCCATGTTGGCACCTTTGTGAAGGAAAATCATCTTTAAAACTCTGTGTGTAATGAAAACAAAGGCAATGTGTCTTTTTAAAGAGTTTTTCATAGTTTTTGAGGTTCATGCTGTGCATTATGTTGTATTTTGAGCAGGTTAGATATTTACGTCCTTTAGACTTCTCAGCTTAGAACCACACATCACAGTTCAGACGGCCACCAGATGTGCTTGGTGAATTAATCAGTGAATTTGATTCTTTCACATGGTGTTTCCATTATTACGTACTTTCTGTACTCTTAGTAGCCCCAGAACTCTCCAGTATAATATACTGCATTAAATCTGTGAGGCTTTGTCATGTCCTGTAAACACTACTCACATTAATATAGCACTCACTTCAGCTTGGAAGTCGCCTTGGATAAATAAATGAATTAATAAAAAATGTAAATGTAAAATGCAAAATGTAAAACATTTTGACTTGGCATTGTTTTCACATTAAACATTGTGTCTTTTTGAGCAAGCTGTCCTTCCAAAGACCTCTGCACAAGAGGAACCAAACATTAAGATCAACCTGCACAATAACTGAATGAGTAATCAATAATTATTCAGCAATGGTATAAGCAAACCTCAGCCCCTGAGTGCAGCGTATGTTCTGTATCGCTGTATTACTGTAGAAACCTACTGTAGGGTGGTAGGATCAAACTTCTATTCCTTCTCCTCCTACTCCTCAAGTGTGATGGACCTGTAGGAAAAGTGTGAACATGTTTTTGGAATCTCGGTTAATAATGTTTTATATTTCATAAGATCTGAATTCATATATGTAATAAAATCAGTAGCTGTTTTTGAACCAGTAGCTGAGTGAACCTTCATTCTCTATTTGCTTTACTTTCACTTGGCTACAAGATGAGGTGAGATCAAGGGAAGCAGATAGTGGCGGAGGGTCCATCCAGCTGTTTGGACACACCTGTTATATTAACTGAATTATCATTTGGCAGAGCAATATACAATACATTCAGGCAAATGTAGGATTAGATGCCTGTGGAGTCTTCTTCATGGGAAAAGGGATCAGCTACCAGTTTGCTGCTTGGAGGGCAGTGGTATTACCCATTGTGCACCACCACCTGTGGTGTCAGGTGACCCCTGTCCTGCCAACAATTCTTTTTTTATGTAAATGACTTTTCTGGGTCTATGTCTGGTGTCTCTTTGAGGGATGTAACAGCCTCTGTCCTCTGTTAATGCTCTTTTTGTGCTTAATAATTCCAGTTTGTTTCTTCTGGCTCATGCTGCTGGATCTTCCCTGGTTTACCTGCTTTGACACTTCACTCATTAAATCTTCATTTACACTTACATCTCCAGAATCCCATTCTTATCAGAGGAGCTGAGTGCTCTGCGAATGCAGTCAGCTGTATCACCCATTAGAGCTCATCTAGTACACGGACCACCTTAGCACTACACTTGAGGGCAGCTGGACCTGCACTTCCCTAAGGGCATCCCCTCAGTAAATGATGATTATGGACAAGGGTTTAATACTGCAGTGGTGGTTTAGTGATGAGGACATTGCCCTTGAGAGCAGAATGTTGGTCCTTGAGTGTGTTCACAATGACAAATAGTCACTTTCACTTTTCTTTTTTCAGCATTTAGATTATCTGCCACTTGAATATAGTGAGAGTGGGAAAACAGTGAAGAAGTTGTCAGAACAGTGTCTTATGCATCTCATGGCTACAGAAGCGATGCTCTTTGGTGCTTCTTCATCCTTCCTCCCTGCAAGCCTGTTCAGGTTTTTCTGTCCACAGCTTTTCTAATATCCCTTCAAACTCCCAGCTTGAAACTTAAAACCATTCCAGCTTGAAACTCGGTCCCCAAATCTTCTAAGCAATTGGCTTCTGACCTTCATGTCAATGGCCTCCAAGATCACTGAAATGCTGGTCTACCAAAGCTTTCACCAAGCAGAGCAGTACGGGATGGGTATTTATGTAAATCCAGGACCATCTGTACTCACACTAACATGACTTCAATCTTTTTTAAGCAGTAAACACACACAACAGTAACAACATGGGCGGTGCTTTAAGATTTGATTGACCCTTTCAATCTTTAGAGACTAAGACAGATCTGAGTGACAGCATGGGATGATTCTCTGATGACCACTTTTGACCAATTAAAAGGAGAAACCAAAATCAGTGCAGTTCTACTACAGTACTACACTGGCCAAGGGAAAAGCAACACACATATCAGCTAACAACATCCTGCTGCCAGAAACTGGCCACTGGTGTTTGTAATAAAGTGGACATTGCTTGGCCTATATGGTATGGGCAGAACAGAAAGTGCACTAAAGCTTTGTTTGATATCGGTCAGTGGATATCATTTTATTGAAAACGATAAAAGAAAATGTACAGTCAGTTTTCTCAATTTGAACAAGTTTTAATAGACTTCAGTTGTTTCAGGAATTTTGGCATTTACAGGGTACGTAGCCTCCTACAGCCTCCAACAAATATTCAGTGATGAACTTTCTATGTCTATGTGGCTTAGTTTAGATATGAGCTCACTAGTAGTTACTCCACTCTCCGTCTTGGAGTGAATCTATTCCACTGTTTACCATCATTGCTCATTGGTCTGAGTGAACAAACACTGGGACTGAAATTATCAATATGTTTTACACTGATATGTATTACTGGCTGTTTTATACCCAATTGGTGCCCAGACCCAGACCACTGTAAATGCCACCTCAGCACTCTACAGTCATTAATAAATTCATTTTATGCATCGTCGCAATATTTTCACTCTTATATTGCCCTTCTACAAGAGATAATGCAGAAAACAAAGATAAAAATTCAGCTTTAGCCTAAAATCTCTGTAGAATACTCACAAGTATCAGCCTCCATGTCACTACAGATCCTCTAATAAACAAAGTCCAGACTAAAGCATGTGATGTTTCAGGAAACAGATATCAGGAGCCTCTCCTCAGTCCCTGCGCTGTATGAGTTTTTCTGAAAATCTTTCATAAAATTTACAACAGATCAAAGATCACAATTACTCCACCCCTGACTGTAAACAGGAGTGTGAAGGTTACTCCCCCACAGCGTATCACTGTATTACATACAGACGTTTAGAGAGAACACATTTCAGAGCTATAACCTCACCCCTCAGCTCACATTCCCAGTGTCTTTGGTAAGTTATTTACTATACACAGATTCAGGGGTGGTATATTTTAGGCAGCAAGTGAACAGTCAGTTCTTGAGGTCCATTTGCTGGAAGCGTAAGTATCTGAGGGCCTTATTGTGATGTTCTAGACAACTGAGTGAAAGTATTTACAGAACGGCAGGTCTAGTGGACGGTTCCAGGTGTGCAGTAGTTAGAACCTACCAACAGTGATCAAAGGAAGGACGACTGGTGAATCAGTGGCAGGGTCGTGGGCACCTGAGGCTCACTGCTGCATGTGAGAGTGTGGTGTTATGTTATGGCTAAGCAGTGTATTATCATCATATATCCTGATGTAATGGAGGATGTCACTATTTTAAGCAGTATATAGAGAAATAAATATTATTCCTGATTAGTCCACAGTTTCAACACAGAAATGTTGAGTAAAGCATCAGTCAGCACAGTGGTGCAGTGGTTAGAGCTGTCACCTCACAGCAAGAAGGGTCCTCAGGTCAAGGTGAATGGGCCAGTGAATGGTCACCCAAGGCTCATGCATGTGGTGAGTGAAGGCTAACCCATCTGATCTCACAATACTATGGTGTAAAAGTGAATGCTGACTCTGATAGTTAGGGGTCAGAACACACAGTGCACCACCCTTTGCTGGTCTATGGAGTTGTGTAGCTGCAGAACACGATCAGAGAGCCCATGCTGAGCCCTGCTCTCCACCTAAAGCTCTTGTAATGGGCATGTGAGCATCAAAACTGGACCATAGAGCAATAGAAGAAGATGAGCTGGTCTGATGAAGCATGATTACATTATGTGGACATGTGCTGCTTACCTTGGGAAGAGATGGCACTCATGTAAATGTTCCTTTGACACATAGAACCTTTCTCAAAATTGCTGCAGGCCAAGGCAACTGTGGCAAACCCAATGGCAGAGCAGGATAACGCTCACTGCCTGGTCCAAGGAAGTTAGGACAGAACACCAACACTACACTCAAGAAACTTTTATGACATTTATTGTTTTGTTTAGTTATACTAATCCTCCCACATACTTACACATATGTCAGTAATGAAATACGAGGATAAAGAAAATAGCTAAGAACATTTTTGTCACAATAACCAAAATAAACCAGATCAGAATGTTTACACCGCACTGAAGGTAGGAGGATACATACAGAACTGAAGCTGCCAGCCAAACACTGCTGTAATGTAAGATTTGTGTTTATAATTTGATAAAAACTGATGTTTAAAAGCACAAGATGATAAAAAATATAAAGATTTAATCTACGGTCGTGAAAAAATAAGTACATACTAACATATTTAAATAAGCAAACACTTCATCCTCTTTGCTAAAGCACCTACACATAACGGTGATTATACTCTAATAAGTGACTGATGTACATCCTCAAGTTTATCCCAATGTCAAGTTCATGAATTTAGAATCGGGTGTTCCAGATTGGGTGCCATTGATGGGAATATTCTGCAGGTTCTGAATGCCTGTTGTTGCTGTCAGAACTAAACCCTGTATCGCCATTATTTATTTATTTTTTTTAAAACATTTTTACAGAATCTGAAAACAACTGTTGACATTTACATTGTGTCAAAATTTCACAATAAATGGAGCAATAGAAATGACTGTAAATTACTTTTTACAGAAACATTTTACATTAAGATCTATTATAAGTTAAGAAGATTTAGGATTGTACGAAAGTTTCAATTTTGAAGTTATAAGGTTTTTGTCTGATAGCAACACATCCATCCATCCATTTCCAACCGCTTCTTCCGTTTCCGGGTCACGGGGAAGCTGGAGCCAATGCGGGCCTAAGGCGGGACAGGAGGCTCCACCCATCGCAGGGCAACACACAGACAGACAACCATTCACACACACACTCACACCTATGGGCAATTTTCCAATCCAATCAACCTACTGCAGCCTTTGGACTGTGGGAGGAAACCGGAGAACCCGGAGGAAACCCACGCGAACACGGGGAGAGCTTGCAAACTCCACACAGAAAGGCACCTGTGGCCAACCCGGGGATTGAACCCAGAACCTTCTCACTGTGAGGCGACAGTGCTAACCACTGCACCACCGTGCCGCCCTTGATTATATGATTTCACTGTGAGAAAAATCATCTACAAGTGGCATAGCTGTCAGACCAGGAGCGGCCTCCCCAGCAAATTCAGCCTGACAGCAGAGCAACCGAAACTTTAATCACAGGTTCAGCAGGTATATCCTTCCTCTCCAATAAGGACATTAGGTCCACATAGAGGTCTTCGGTCACTGGGGTGTGGACCAACGACAGCTGTCCAGGAACTGAAAAAACTATTGATCAAGAATAGAGACCTAATTATCAAGACCTTTATCTGTAGGCACTGTATCAAAGTGGGTGATGTTTGTTCAGATATGTGAGAAAAATTTACAATTTCCATAGGATGAACTTACTTTTTCACAAGTGTAAATTTTAATCTTAACATTTATTCTTCTGCATTTCATGTACAGTATTATAGCAATAGAGTTTAAAGAAAAGATAAGAAACTGATAATTTGGGTTAAGCCAATAATTTACATTTGATTTACAAAATTTTCGTTTTAAGTGTGGTTAAATGTAAATTCAACCTTTACTTCTGCACTGGAGCTATGAGGCAAATCGGTTATGAAAAAGAAAAAAATGCACAAAACAGCTGTAGCAGTCATCTTCCAGAGTAAATGTTGTATATTAGCATCAGGCTAATTCCGAGGTTCTCAAATCTGGACTTTGAATCCAGATTCCACTCCTGAAGTTTGCAATCACCTGTAGTTAACTGAACTGTTGATATAATTGATTGGCCACCTAGAGTCACATCTACCAGTGATTAAAAAATCCAGGACCGGAATTTGGATTCACACTCCAGATTTAAGAACCAGTGAGCTAATTGGTGGAGTCCAAGCTGCCATTAACTCTTATTTACGTTAGCCTCGTAGCTTCAGTGCTAAAACTACACTAGCTAAATTTCAGACACACACATATCCCGACCGATCGACTACATTACGGGCGTAAGTGTGTGTGTGTGTGTGTGGGGGGGGGGGGGTTGTTGTCCAGTTGTAAATGTGAATGTTTCTCTTCCCCGTTCACACTTTGATTTCCTCCTCCTCTTCTGGGAACACACACGGCGCCTTCCGTCGTCCCTTTAAGGCTCCGCCCCCTCCGTAATGCCGTGCCAGAACATCGGCTGCCTGCTGGAACCTTTCAGCCTCCATAGTCGGTTCCACTCTCACCGGAGACCACAGTGAAGCGTCCGGCGTGACCCGTTCAATTCCGTCGTCGTTCTCACCGGTCTCCGTGTCCGGCAGGGTCCAGTCCGGGCTGCTGGAGCGCCCCCTGCTGCTCACACATGGGCTCTCCACCGCCATCTCGAACAATGAGCTCGGCTCCTCCTCTTCCTCGTCTGCCACATCCTGTTGCGCCCCCTGGAGGCCACCATGCATGAGGTCCAGCAGCTCAGTCATGAGGGAGGGTCCGAGGTCAACGGTGAAGGAGGTGAGTGAGTCAGAGCGCTGCAGTGTGGGGAAGGGCTCCGGGTCCGAGCCTCGTCTCTGAGGCTGAGGTGGGGAGGACTCTGTCGAGTTCCGGTCGAGTCGAGACAGACGAGGCAGCGTAACGAACCCTGAGTGGACACCTACAGACAAACAGTCATGAAGTTACAACAGAACAGATACAAGCTTTAAAATATATACACAGCATATTAAAAAATATAAATAAACAGCGTTGTTGTATCTTTTCTTTTATTATTGTACACTTTTAAATAAACATTATATTATACATAATAATGATGATAATAATAATAAAATAATAATAATAATGATGATGATGATGAGGAGACATACGAGAGTAAAGCCTGACACATGAAGATTATTACTCTGATCTGACGTCCCGACTGTTTCACTGACTGAACATCTGCTGAATTTATGTGCATTTTGCAGAAAATAAAATGAATATGTTACTAAATATTTCAGATAAAATAACTTCAATAAAGTAAATATTCCCTCTCAGTGAAAGTTTACTGCAGTGTGCGCTGATGTCCACCAGATGTCAGTGTTATGCTGCATGTTGCTCCATACTGTCATTCATAGATAGATGGATGGATGGATGGATGTATGGAAGGATGGATGGATGGAAGGATATGTACTCTTTTAATTCTGAGGGACTATTCAGGGTAGCAGCAGCGACAAAGGAAACTTTAGTATTTTTTACATTAATGTTCCATCAGCACCTGGTTTCATCTAATGAAGGACTGATTGAGCCCAAACCAGTGATTTGATGGGAACTACAGTAACACTGGGCATTCACACACACACACACACACACACACACACACACATACACACACACACACACACTGTTTACTGTTTTAATATTATTTTTGTTTATTCCAATATTGTTATACTGTTATATGAAGAAAACAGAAACACTCACTGCCCAGAAAAATAGTGTAAACTTTTGCACACTACTGTATATAGAATAAATAACAGCAGAAACCCTGAGTATAGACAATATGCTGCGAATGGTCAGATGATCTATATACAGCAGGATACACTGAGGGGAAAGGAGTTTTCAGACATTATTTAACAACAACAACAATAATAATAACAATATTAATAATAATGATAGCTATTATTATTATTATATAATTATGCTGGAAAAGGTTCACAATCACAGTACTAATGTAATTAATCTGGGGTGAGAGACACCGTCCCTCACCAGTTTAGTTTAGAGAGAGAGAGAAAGAGAGGGAGAGGGAGAGAGAGAGAAACATAAGGTTATGGGGGGCTATGTTTACTTCACACTGACTTAGACCCAATGGTGCTGTCCTGCCACACACACACACAATCACCCCCCCCCCCACACACACACACACACACACACTCAGTGGCACATACTCTAAGCCCTCTCCTCTGTGTTTTTGGGTAAATTCTTTCAGCGTTGGGTAAGAGCTCCCAGGACCAGGGGAAATTCCAGACACACATACACACACACACACACACACACACATACACACACACACACACACACACACACACACACACCAACCCATATAGCTTGATGCATAATCAAAATAATTCCGTCAGAATGTAGGAATGAAGGGCCTGCCTGCTGGTGTGTGTGTGTTAGTGTATCTGTATATTTACAGTGCCCTGTATACATGTATAGTGAGTTCAGTATTTCTCTGTGTATGTGTGTGTGTAATTGCACTCAGGTGTCGCCACGGTGATTGTGGATGACTCAGAAACAGGCAGAGGGCTGTTTGTTGGGATCTGAACCACAGAGAGTTGTGTGGTGGGGGGATGTTCTCCCACCTTTGAGCAGAACTGTATATATACTTTTCCACATTTATAGAACAACATACGAACCATACAAAGAGCAAAAAAACGTGAATAGAACTCTGGTTTAGGTTCGGTTCTGTAGGAGCTCCCCCTCACATTTATAAAGATCCCAAACAGAATAATGCAGCTCTGTAGTTTTCCCTCAATTCACAGATCATTCATAAAAGTGCTCAATACCAACATCCTGTTCACTGCTGGAAAATCCTGGATGTTTTGATGTCAAGCACCTGGTAATTCACTCACTCAGTCACTCACTCATGTCTGACAGGTTAAAGATTGCCCATAAGGGGGAGCTATTACCACCCAAGCACTAGAACAGATTCTCAATAACACGTCTCATGCCCTATGTTTCAGCAAAAAAATTGTGATCAAGGCTCACCGTAGGAGTAGAGCGGCTGTTCCATGCAGCTGGTGGAGGTGGAGAGCAGAGCCCCCTCCAGGCCACCGTTGGTCAGGTTGAGCTGGGGCAGTGAGACAGCGTTTTTTATGATGGGTGAGATGGATGGAGGTGGGGTTGACAGTTCTCTGGAGTCTGTCCTGAGCCTGGGCTGGGGGTTCCTCCTGACATGGCGGAACGTACGGGAGAAAAACCTTGCCGGTTTGGAGTCAGGACTCTCTGGAACCTTCCCTCGGCCTCCGTGCTCGCTCAGGAACGAAGTGTCTCCGAAAACGTCGCCCCCACGGCCCACGTGCATGGTGTGGCGAAAGTCCCCCAGTGGCAGGCTGATCATGTCGGATGAAAGTTGGGTCTTAAGGCGTCGCCTGCTGTGAGACGTCGACACCAGGTCTTTAATCCCTGGGAGCTTGCCCAGACTCATGGTGACAGAGAGTAAGATCCCCCAGATCCACAAAATCCTACCAAAATCCTTGTATTTCCAAGAGCAGGTAAAAGGAGAGCAATAAGTTTGATGCTATGTGTTAATCCAGATTCGAAAAGTCTTTCAGTCCCACATTAGAGGTTTCCTAAAAATAAGGAAGATTTCTTTAGGATGTGACCTCACAAACATCCAGATCCTTATAATACAGAGAGAATCAAAACAAAAACCAACAAACAACAGACAGATACAAAGAGAAAGTCAACTTCCACCATTCCGTAAAGTATGTACAACTCTGTTAGCAGGCATACAGATAAAGCACTCTTACATTAGAAATCTTGTGTATGGCAGAAACAGTAAAAAGTAAGAAAATGTCTCCAGTCTCCAGCCACTGTCCCTCCAGGACAAAGCTTCACAGAGAATAATGCTACCTCTCCACCCTCTACCCTCACTGGAACCACAGGTATAGTGGAGAGTCTTGACCAGTTGGCATCATAAACTAGTACTCGAAGACTGACCAGTGACTTGACTACTGGGAAAAGTTCCAACAAGTCAAAAGGAGCTCACCAACTACCAAACTAGCATGCTAAGTCTGGCAAGTCAAGGAACTAGTTCAACGGAAAGTCTGAGATGCTCCTGACTGATCAGTTATGGGGCTTGTTTGAAACAATTTAAAAAAATGTTTTCTCTGATGTACACACACTACACAAAATCACAAAATCTTCTTAATCTTAAAAACTAACCTCACATATCAACAGAGCAACTCCATCACCAACAAGCTGTTCAGAATCAGACAAGCAGGTGGCGTCACCCACACACCCGCACCATCTTTCTAACTGTTGTTGACAGAGCGAAAACCCAAGGCACTAATCACTTTATGTCAAGTTTACAAGCGTAAATGTTCAGTTCTGATGTAAGTCTAAAAACCCAGAAGCCCTCAGCCCAGTCACAGCCATAAGTTTGGGTTCATGTGCTGCTGGGTAAATTTTGCCCACTGGAGCAGTGGACTGCAGGGTTCTTTGGGTCGTGGCCCGAAATGCACCTCCACACTCACCCGAAGCTTATAAATAACCTGTTAAGGAAGTTTAATAGGATTTAAACACCTCAGGGCCTCACTGCTAACCAGCCCTTTTGCTTTTCCTGGTCACAGAAAGGACCTGTATCCGTTCATTATCCCCAGTTTTGGGCTTTTTCTTGAGTCTGTAAACATCACTGTTACACAACACTGCATCCGCTAAGACTAACGTATAGGAGAAGGAGACAAACGTCCTCAACTCAGATTTAACATTAATGATAAGAGATTTTATTCTGAGAATTTTATTATTCAGACAACTCCTCATACATAATGATGTGCTTATACAGTCCTTAAGGGCAGCTGGCTGCTTGGAGATAGAAGGTTTTGACCATGATGTAGTTTTGTAGGTAGTTTACTTGGCTAATAGATGTTTGTTAATAAAAAGCTCCAGGATGTTTAACATCACAGCACTGTTTCGACACACTCACCTGCATCCACCAGGTGAATTTCCACCTCATCACTGTGGGAACAGTCGGAGCAGAGGTTTTGGAACAACCATCAATCTTTAGCAGACTTCTGCACAAAGCAAACCAGTCAGGAGTGAGAGCTGTGAAGTGTAGCTGCTGTGATGTCCAGGACTGTTGAGGTAGTCCAGCAGCCAGTGGAAATTCCTTTTTCTTTCCACAGGTTTTATTCCCTACTCCATCGTCCCGATGTCCTTCTCAGCTTCAGTGTTAAGTGTTCCTGCAGTCAGCTTCCAGCCTCTAAGTGTGTGGCGAGTGTGTATGTGTGTGTGTGTGTGTGGAGTTAACAGTCTGGAGTCCATCCGTGGGTGAGTGTGTGTGAGAGGACGAGCCGTAATCCCAGCCGCTGTGTCTCGTAGCGGACAGGAGAGAGGAGTTCCACCAGGATTTGGTCTGTCCTGGATTAGCCAGATTATTCTCTCTCTCTCTGTGTGTCTCTCTCTCTCTTTCTCGCTGTCACTCTCTCTCTCTCTCTCGCTCTCTCGCTGTCACTCTGTGAAACTTTTCCAATCCACTTAGCGTCCCGTCACTCTGAGCCCTGCGTCCGTCTGTGACGCTCCTGAGGGAGGTAATGAGGAGTTTAGAGGAGTGCAGGAATGGCAGCTTTCCAAAGCTCTACACACTGTCCCAGCTCTAGAGTCACACCTCGTTACCCATCAGTCCCTACTAATTACTAAGCAACAGTGATTGACCCTGTGTCACATGACAATATGTTAATTGAAGATTTAAAAATTGGGAAAAATATAAAAAATAAAATAACATTTTAACAGTTTTTAACAATTCATGTGTTTTACCCAGTCTGTTAAAGTTGTTCACCAAAATCTGCTTGGTGCTTTAGGTTGTGTCTCTAAGGCCCTGTCCACTCGTACGTCAGGTGATCGTGGACCGAACGCGGAATGCTTAAAGCTTTAAAATGTACTTTGGTTTATTACACTGCATACACGTATTTATTCCTTTATCTTTTTGTTTATTTTACTCTTATTTATGTTATTGTGATCTTTTCTTTTTTATTATTATTATTTCTGGGTGCTATACAAAACACAAACTTAATTACAGTAAATAATATAACTACGAAATCATAAAAATAAAGAACGTGAGTGATGTGTATGAGGCTGATATTAGTTCTTACTCCTGTACATTTCTCTATGGGTGAAACACATGGAATATAGATCAAACAAGGCGAACAGCAGTTAAACAGTCGTTTAAACATCTTTTGTAACATTTTGTAGAGGAACAACTTTTTTGCCTGATGGGAAATGCGACTCCATAGTTTAATCCCCCTAAACCTGATAGAACATTGACCTCTACAAGTCAGACACTTTGGGAGATGAAGATCTGAGCTGAAGAAGTAAGTCCTGAACTGTTCTGGAATATTCTCTTTACATCTGATCAATGTTAATGTCAGAAGTAATGAGAATCTTGAGCTTCAGTAAACAGAGGAGCTGGTGAGATGTAGGACGCTGAACGTGTGGCGAACATAACAAAATGTTTGTGAAGGACCAGGAGGAAAAGTTCTGGCCTAAGTTACGGTGTGAAGTGTAACAGTTTATTAGCTGAGGGTTCGATCAGAGACACAGCTTTGGGTTTAGATACGGTGATTTGGTTCATTTTCAGACTCTTCTCATTTTAGAGAAAAGACTAAATTAAGACAACACAGAAATATTAAACACACACACACACACTTCCCCCGATCAGAGGTGCGTGGCAGAGGAACGGGGAGAGGGGATTACTGGGAGTCACTGAGCGATGGAAAGAGGCAGTGAATGAGAAAACGGAGGCCGGACTCAGTGGGGGATTGGGTTCAGGAGATTTAGGGAATGAGGGATGAAGGATGAAGAGATTCTCTCCTCAATCATCCTGCAGAGGTACTCAACCCCCCCAGCACCTCCACACAGTTCAGTCCTATTAGTAACAAACTGGTCTGATGCTAATCTCCCAAACACACAGCTTCACAACGTCCAGCCATGTTTAAACACACACACACACACACACATGAGGTTAACAGGTTTTTACTGACTTGTAGGAATGTCAAATCTCAACACATTCTCACACGTTATTGGAGGAAACGTCATCACTGCAGATTCAGTTCAGACAACGCACGAAACAACAGCAGGAATCACGTACAGTGACGTTAATATAATATATATAATATATAAATATAATAACACAATAAAGGAAAAGAGTCAAATATAACAACGAAAGGACGACGGTCTGTGTTTTGCAAATTCACATTTTAAAAAAGTCAAATTCGATTTTTTGGTCTAATATTACAGTAGTCAGTGTGAACATTAGGATATCTTTATTAATTTAAATTCTGTATCTTCTGTTTTAAATGGTTTATGAAGATAAAACATAAATAATAATAATAAAGTTTAACAAAAATATCATGATGTTTACTCTGATCGCTGCCAAAAAATAATAAAATTGTTCATTTTTTAAGTGAAAATCTAAAACACAGTTGTGATATTTTAACGGTTATATTTTATATGATAAAAGCTTCTGCTGTGATTGAAGTGATTAGTGAAGGTAACAGTGTTATAACAATCACCACAGCGTCCCAGCTGTACACGTGATTATCTAACTTTGGTAGATGATGGTGAACATTAATTTAGTGGATGTGAACAGATCAGCTGAGAAAAAACTGATAAAACACAGATCAGAACGACTGAAGGACATGAAACGTACATGCGGATGTGTCGAAACTTCAGAGTGGTGCTGAGGAGCTGCTTTGGGGGAATTACAGACAGACAGACCCAGCACCACACACACACACTGCGGTGGCGGGTTTGGGGGGGGGGGGGGGGTGCCCCCTGCATGCTGAGTTAATCATACCTGAGTGTTTATCCACAAACATCCACAAACAAAAAAAACACTTCCCCTTCAGGCACAGAACAGAGTAATGGGATCAACATGTCAGAGAGAGAGAGTGAGAGAGAGAGAGAGAGAGAGAGAGAAAGAAAGAGAGGGAGAGAAAGAGAGGGAGTGAGAGAGAAAGAGAGAGAGAGAGAGAGAGAAAGAGAAAGAGGGAGAGAGAGTGAGAGAGAGAGAGAGAGAGAAAGAGAGGGAGAGAAAGAGCAGGAGTGAGAGAGAAAGAGAGAGAGAGAGAGAGCGTGAGAGAAAGAGAGGGAGAGAGAGAGAGAGAGAGAAAGAGAAAGAGTGTGAGAGAGAGAAAGAGAGAGAGAGAGAGAGAGAGAGAAAGAGCGTTAGAGAGAGAGAAAGAGAAAGAGAGGGAGAGAGAGAGAGAGAGAGAGAGAGAGAGAGAGAGAGAGAGAGAGAGAGAGAGAGAGA
>JBBPDA010138170.1:0-21803 GCA_037974385.1 Arnoldichthys spilopterus
GTTACAATGGTTGAGAAGGGGTCTCTCTCATTATTGCATACTTATACATTTTCTGTGACGTGAATTGATCCTACAATGCACAAGCACCTTTGGTACGTTTTTCTCATGTAGAGACCTCTCTGGAAACTTTTGACCACACATATACAAAAGCTATGGAAGGACAGTTTCTTGATTGTTTCCATTTCATTTTTACACCTACAGGTAAACCTCGGTTGTCGCTGAGGGGGCTTGAATTGAAAGTATGAGCAAGTGCAAGTAGCACCTAGCCTCAGCCTCTGCAAAAAAGTGTCAAGTAATTTAAGGCAGATGCATGTGCATCATTAAACATACACCTTACCTAATTTAGAAAAATATTAAAATTAATTATTGTTAATGCGTAATATTTGCAAAAATGTTGCCACATTACCCTAGTGATTAAATAGCAATTTTAAAAAAAGATATTTAAAATTAAAAAACAGAAATAATGGCTTTCAAATTACTTTTGTCACATCTGAGCTTTCTGTGTGCTACTGTGTTTTCTGTTACTATGTAAAAGAATCGCCATGCTGCCTTTATTGTTGGGTGCACTTTGATAGATTTAAATTGAGTTTGCACATACTTTCAGAACATTTTTAAGGTCGGTTGTAGATTATTATCAGTTTAGTCAGTGTAATAATACTGGAGTGCAATCATATTCCTATTCATTTGTTTGCTTATTTAAATAAATAATTTGAAAAAATAAAATTAAAAAAATGTGGATAATTTGCTTAGATCAGGTTCTTTTCATATTAAAAGAAATGTGACATCATACCAAAACATTGTGCTGTTAAAGAAGACTAACTTCAAAACAGGATTAAGATGTTAGGTATTTTGGGTTTGTCTTGTCATAACAGTGTTCACTGTGAAGCGATGTCTTGTCAAGCAAATTCTGACATATTTTCCTTATCCTCCTTAACCTTAACAGCAGGGGGGGATAGTTAGCTGATAATTGATCAAGCAGCATTCAGACCATGGAGGAGATTTAGTTCTTTGCCATGCCTTGACCTTTTGATCTTGCTCTTATTTCTACGTTTGCTACAGTAAATGGCATTATTATAGAACATCTAATGTTTATAAACTTATACTGGCTGCCTGAGGCTCACAGATGAGCATGGTGATAGAAGGCCAGTTTAATTGTATTGTTCTTCATATCTTAAATTCACCAAATAAACAGTACAACAGTATATTGTACACTGAAATGTGCAGAAATTGTTTATCTGTGTATAATGTGTACTTATTTTCACTGGGAAAAGTGACCACTATAAATGGATGAGTACACTGTAGTTAATTGCAAAACTCATTGAACTACGCCATGCTCTAGGTATTAGTCACTGTATTCCTCTACATAAACCTCTTTCTTTCTGGTTGCATTTGTCAAGTTAGGTAATAATCTGCACTGGGAGCTTGTTTCCCACGTTAAAAAATCTCCAAGTTTAGAGCCATTATTGCCTAAGCTGATTAAAACATGTTTAAGATGTCAAATAAAAGTTTTGCATTGTTTTTACTGTTTTTAAGTCAGAACTACTGTGGTCAGTCAGGAATAAACAAGGTGGGTTATTTTTGTCTCTGGTGGATGGAAAAACAAGTGTCTTTGGTGAGAAGAATGCACTTGTGGTTTTGCAGTTAAAAGGTGTGAAAGAGTAGAGGGTGAGCGGTATAGATGAAAAACAGTCAAACCATGCCACACACACACAAACACACCTCAATTTGGGTTTCGGCCTTTTCATCAGTGTGAAATGCAGCCATTTATGCAGGGACCAATATAAATGTATATATTTTTTATTATTATGTTTTACAGTCCTTTCAATAACTTTAGGATTAATTGTTGTTTGATACTGGACACACATTGCTATTTATAATTATTTATGATATTTAATATGTATTATTATTTTAAACGATGTATTATTATAATAGAAATAGTAATTTACTTTCAAAATGTGTATAAATATTTAAATATAAAATATAATATATAATATAAGATAGTATAATTAAAATATGTATATCTATATATTAAAAGCATATATTCCATGTCACATGCTTATAACTAGTTAAAATATTCTTTAGTAACGTGTAGGATGTGTAAATCTTAATGTGTTAGACTGATGCGCTGAAGTTTACTCCAGCTTATCTCACTGTGCTCTGAGCTGCTTCTTTCTGTCTTTCACTCTACAGGAAATAAGCCCCTTGATGTCTCCACCTCTGCAGGAAAGCCCCACTCTCTGTGTCACCTTATATGGATGCATGCTGCTGCCATTTGACCAGTAGCTTGTTTTTAAGGTATGGCAGGCCTAAACAAGGCCAAAGATGTCTGCATAGAACAATCTTATAATAATTCTCAAGAAGAAAAAAATAATCATATAAATACCCAGTTACTCAAATTCCCCAAATATTAAGGTCAGTTCTAGTTTTTGTTTCATGTAAATTTCACATAAGGACTTGTTTATTGTTTCAATTAACACTATACAGTAATGGTGAATGGGATGGTGAGGGAAAACATGTGCAAGTTATTAAAGAATGGAAGATTTCTTCTTTCTTTTTCATACAATTTAATCCTGACATTTATTTCTCATGAACTGATAATTAGCTATTCACTTATCTTGAAAAGATACACAATGAAGCAGCCACATTAACTCTTGTTGAGTACTGTTACATTGTGTGAACATTTTATGATGAGTCAACTAAATTGGTCCAAAATTACATGTAATTAAATCTTCCTGCATTGAAGTGCATTCGTTTCTCCAATGCAATTACTGTTCTGGGTTGTGCTACAACAGCAGCAACATATTTACTGATTATAAGACCCTGGTGTCATGTGTAAAGAACTAGATTGCGTAAAATATGTCTCTGTCCATGGTGCTGAAACGCCTTCCCCTGAGTCTGCTGTGTCTGCTTCTGGAGCTCACAGACCCCAGAATGATTTTCATAATACAGTGGTTGGTTGACATCTACAGCTCAGTTGAAACAGCACTAAAATGGGTTTTTTTTAATCAGTTTTCTGTCACTGATGTCCCTCAGCAAATGCATGGAATGGAATATAGAAAAGTCTGCGTTGTTGATTTAAAGAAAAAAACTGCCTCAGCCTTACCTCATGGTCTACTTACTCACTGTGTGTTGTCTTTCCCTACAGCCTGCCATTTTTGTTCTATGGTCAACCACCCAGCCTCTTAAGAGCTATTTGTACTGTGTTCTTGCAGCTAAATGTGTTTTTATCACAACTTAACTAAATTATGTACACCTAACATATCAACAAAATACAAACAGCATGAGGTGCCCACAGTAAGTGTATGCATAGTAATGTTTTTTCCAAAATATAAATCTAATGTAATTCCCTTTATTTTGAGAATATTATTTTCATATCAATTATGTCTCTTGCTCAATGCACATTAGATATAAGGGTTAGAAACCAGATGGGCTGGCAGGGGGGTGGTCAAAAGCCCTGAATTCGCAACCGCGCCATGTTGTGCTGACTGGGTGCGTGGTGATACATTGCCATGATTACATTTATAGTGCTTGTGTGCTCCACCTGGGCCAAAGTCCTTATAAGCAGGCAACAGAGAGTCCTTGTCCCTGGTGGCAGGTGTGGCTGGCATGGTGCTTAGGCCACACCAGATTCGCATTGGTAACTTGGTAAAGGCTCTTGGGTTTTAGGCTCCCTTCTTTGCCCTTTTTCCTGGTATGCCCAGCAGACAGGCTGTGATTGGTGCATGTGTGGCCATCTGCTGGGTTAATTTCACTCTAACCCAACTTGAGTCTGCCTGTGGGTCGTGGATGCAGCACAGGTTGGCAGGGAGCTACATTCTCCTGACTCTCCTGGAGTAGGCCTTTCTTGCACAATGAAGTGTTTTCTCTTTTTATTAGGCAGCAAATGAAAAGTGTTCTTGAAGTTGATATTTTGGAAAACTAGTTATGAATCTAAGCCACTTTGACAATATGACATAGACATAGATAGTGACATTTAGATTTTTTTTTTTATTATTGCCCCAATCCATGTTAACATATATTGTTTTGGTAAAAATAAAACATCAACATTTACTTTTTAAAAATTTTTTAAATTCTTTTTTTTCCATGATTGATCACTAATGAATGTATTACATGACCCTTAACAAAACAATACAAACACTGATGTTTTAAAATGTTTTAAAAAGTATTTGATTAATAATGTAATATTGTTTAAGTTTTAAGCTCAAATTTGGGAAAAAATGATGGTGAGAAATTAAGCACCAATTATATTTAAGTGAAATCCAAAATAATTTATTTTCTCTCTTTTTTAGCTGTTTTGTAAACATAACAATAGAATAACCCATTTGTCAAGAAACAGGTCAGATGTTGATCAGACATTATTTGAGTGGTGGGCCATTCTTAAAACTGCCTTTATACTGACATGACAGCATATATGTTGGAGGTGTGAGTGTATCAGGCACAGCACTGTGGCTGGGGATTTTTAATGTAATTCTCACTTCTAGGTCAAGAGTGATCCGTTGCTCAAAAACATTCACTGAGCAGTGGCTGTGTGTTTAGAAACTGACCACTGTTAAACAGCATAATAATTCATGGCAACACTCTTTAACGGTGCATCTACAAAATGTAACTATATGGTAGGCATTTTTAACAAAGTGCATGTTGAGTATACATTAATAACTATGCTAAAATTGGTTAAAATATGTAAATAATAAATAGAACATGTTAAAAGAGTTTAGGAGAAGGCCATGGTAGTATAGTCTAAGTATGTGTACTGTTGATGGTGAAGATATGAATATAAACTTTATTCATTTATTTTACCAATGCCGTTACTAAGTTTCTTGCCTTAGTTTTTGCAGTTCAGTTGCTCTAAACAAGTCAGGGTACTTTTATCTTAAAGTGAGGCAAAGTGCATCGTGTGGTTTTGATGCATCAAAGAATGTGAGACAAGAGCTGTGTTTTGTGGACGGAAACACTCAAAACATAAGCCCTGTTGCAAACTTACATGCAAGGCTGTGCAAACACACTTGTGCCCACCAGCCTTTGCCTTTGAGTTACAATTGCATACATACTGCAATTTTTCAACATATTAAATATTTCTAGAATTATTATAATTAAACAGCATTCACTGCAAATTAAATTTTAATGTTTTATTCAGTTTAATTCAATTTTAATTAAAATATCTATTAGTATATAATAATTAATAATAATTAATATTAGATATAATATATTAAATATATAATATAAATATATAAATGTTAATTTATATATGATTTATATATGTCACATGCTTACGACTGGTTGAATAATTCTTTAGTAATGTGTATGATGTGTAAATCTGAATGTGTTAAACTGATGCGCTGAAGTTTACTCTAGCATGTCCCATTGTGCTCTGAGTTGCTACTTCCTGTCTTTCACTCTACAGGAAGTGATGAGCCCCTCAATATCTCCACCTCTGGAGTAAGCCCTCTCTGTCACCTTATATGGATGCATGCTGCTGCCCTTTGTGGTTTGAGATATGGCACAGCTAAACAAGTGTTATTTCATCTGTCTGTCCACACAAATACCATGCGAGGATACAGTGAATAATTAAAAATGGATAAATAAAGAGAATATTAAGATGATAAAAAGAAGTAAAGCCTTCATATAATGTTGCAAAATATAACAAGGAGTCTGCGATTTAGTGCTGATTGAAGATATTCAAAATTGATTCTGTTCCTCCTCCTCCGAACAGGTTTTGGTAAGTGAAACAAATTGGGAGAAGAATTTCACATGCTATGCTCATGTATAGCTGCTGAATAACTACAGTACAGCAACTATCAGCATCTACCAAAGCTTTGGGAATGGCTTTTTGGACAGTTGAGTAGTAATTAACAAGCCATGTAATTTGACCAAAATTCCATCTTTTGCTTAAGATTGTAGTTTGTCTAATTTTAAACAGGTTACGTTTGTCTGAAATTCTTGAAATAAAAAGAAATACATATTTTACTATTTAAATAATTTCTAAAACACCTTTATCCCAGTTGTGATTTGATTTGCAAAATTGTACATTGACAACAGCTGCATTTATTTAAATATTTTAAGGTGTAGCAATGTTACCATTTAGTCAGAGTCCAGAGACAACCATATATGATTGTCTTCATGATGAATGAACCAATAGAAGTGATCTACAATTACCTGAAAAAAAACACTTTACTTACATTAGAATTGACTGTTTTTGGTTTCACCTGTAATGTTAAAATTTTAGCACCAATATTTTCACTCACCACTTTAGACAATCTGCAGAGAACCATGAATGGTTATTTGTAAGGTTCTTCAACAAGCATTTATAAGTTTGCAGACTTGCAAAATGATAAAAAAAGCTGACCACTCTGCCCATAAAAGAACTCTCACAGACTATAAACTTCACACTCACTTACACAACAGTTCTGGTGAATAGGTGCCTTCTTCCAAATATCCACTCTGTGATTTTTTTCACATAGTAGAACAGCATTAGTGAGATGGACTCATGGAAACTATTGATTGTGGGCCTGAATGTGGGTGAGAGTTTATAGTTTCACTGTTAATTTTTTCAAGCAGTGATGACTAGATGACAGGATAAGAGCATATCCAAAAATGTGTTGTGGGGTGTTCCCAGTACATAGTGACCTATTCCCATATTATGCCATTTTGTGTGTAATTTTACATTTGAAATACTGTGATACATAAGAGCATACAAAGTAAAAACACAGTAATTTTAACATCATTCTGATTACTGAACGATTTGAGCATGAACAAGGAATTTTTTTAATGAAAATGCTTATCTGTCATTTGTTGTCTTTTTCCTATTCTTTTTATTTTTCCTTTGACCACCTTATCTAACCCTGTATTCTTTCTCTGGATTTTGCTTGGTTTTTCCTCTCCAGTGGCTTAAATTGTAACAACCATGTGTAGTCTGTTCTTAATTATTGTGACTAGAGTAATGAAATTAGTGTTTAAATTTATTCCGAAAATTTTTTGTGGTTTTATGGGTTTTCGTTTCGTTAAGTTTTGGGAAACTGTATTTTAAGTATTATGTTTTGTAAGTTAGCAATTGAAAAAAGCTGTCAATTTTTCCCTGAATACTGTTTTTGTCATGACGTTTTTACATATATATATATATAATAAAGATAAAGTCTTACAATGGGAAAGTGTGTGAACAAAACAAAAAAATGAAGCATTAGATAGATTTGGCCCATTGTGTTTCTAGGCCAAACAGCTTTGGAGTATTTCCAATAGTGGCCTTAACTAGGTCGTGCCTCCTTAGAGATACATTCTCTACAATACTGTGTTCAAAGGAACATAATGTGGGCAGCCATTTCTGGATGTGGTGGAAGCTGAACTTCATTAAAAACATTTTCTTGTGTTACTGTTACTTTTACTGTTCCTTGTGTTGCTGTTTTTTTTAGCAAAGTGAGATTTGATTGGAGACTCTAGTGTTAGTTGTGTCTCCAGTGAGAACTGTGCTAGTGGACTGAAAAACTTAGTTGAATATATAAGGATGAGATTATAGCTGTGAAGAAATATATAGTTTTAGGATTTTTGCAGGTGGCATGGTGGTGCAATGGTAGTGCTGTTGCCTTGCAGCATAAAGGTCCTGGGTTCAATCCCTGGGTCAGCCATGGGTGCCTTTCTCTCCCAGTGTTTGTGTTGGGCTTCCTCCAGGGCTCCGATTTCTTCCAACTGTCTTGCAATAGGTTGATTGGATTCTCTAAATTGTCCATAGTTGTGAGTGTCTGTGTGTGTGAAATTGTCTGTCTCTGTGTTGCCCTGCGATGGTTTGGCCTCCTGTCCAGGGTGAACCCATCCTTAGGCCCGTAGTCAGTTGGGATTGGCTCCAGCTTCCCCCTTGACCTGAAATGGAGGAAGTGGTTTAGAAAATGAATGGATGGATTTTAGCATAAAGAACACATTACTTGACATTATTCTGTCACAAATGAGAACATGATACCATTTTTAATAAACGCATAGTGATCTGAAATAGAAAATGTTTATAATAATGCTGAAAATAAAAACACCTGGTGGAGCATTTCACAACTAATTAGGTTAATGGCTAATTGGTAACTAGTCAGTTGGATGGGTATGAGATTTTGGGTATGAAAAGAGCATATATTTTCCATAAAATGGTAAATTGGAAAGCCCGAATTGGAAGAAGCGGTTTAGAAAATGGATGGAAATGGATGGACATTTGGAATCTGGAATTGTTTCAGTTTCACTTTTTGGTTTATCTTTGTTCTGTTTTCAATTAAATGACTTACATGTTGTGTACACATCATCACAGCTTATTGGAAAAAGGTTGTATTGTGCAAATTCCAATGTATTATTTTATGATTTAGTTGACGTAAAAAGCAGTGGCTCAAGTGCAAAAGCAAAGTCGAAATCAAATAACCAATACAGAGCCTGACCTACAGAGTGAGAATGCTCACAGGACCATCTGTGTGCAGGTATAATTTATTTGATGTATCATTATCAGCAGAGCAATGACACTTATATGGTAGTGGCATCTGAGTGTGTGTGTCTGTACAGTAATTGTAAATGTGATTTTTGAATTTCAGCATTCAAAAGCTTCTTGCAAATATCCACAACTTACAATTATATGAATAGTAACAACCAGAATCAGACTTTATTTGCCAAATATGCTTGGACATAGTAAAATGATAAGTCATGAATAGCCTTAATTTAAAATTAAATTTCATGTGAGTTGCATAATGAAAAGCAACATATATTTATGTAGATTTATTTTGCAGCACAGTTTATGACATAACCAAACGATCAAGGGCAGATGGAGGGGGTCAGGGTCTATATCCAGTGTGATGTTATTTCACTATGACTGTTTACACAGGGGATAAATCATAAAGCAGAATTATAATCATCATAATCATTTGATCATTTGCAACATCCAAAAGCAGAAGAGTTTTTACTTCCTTGAGGAAAATTTTTAGATAGATCTATGTTTACAACACTTTCCAGAATACTGCAAAAATATTTAACCTCTCTTTCAACCAGTATCAGACTTCAGGTTTGTAAACCTTCTTACATGAGTGGGTAACTCATCTTTTAGATAATTATACACATTTACCAGAGTCCATTAAGAGTTTTTTGTGTTTTCTCTACTTCTACTTTTGACAACAGACACAAAAACACACCTTTGTAATAAACTTTCCCTTTATTTGGATTTGATTTAACCACTATTCAAAATGGAGCTTATGAATGCTTGAAACAACTACTGGTCAAACCGTATATTTTCTTATATCAATAACAGGACCATGCTAAATGCAAACAGATGAAAACTGTATGTAAAATATAAACTGAATAGAGTTTTTTAATATGAGTTTCTCACAGGTAAAGAAAGACAGAATATTTGCCAATAATAATACATCTTTAGACATATTAAGAAAATAAAGGGCTTTGTAAATGATTGTAAATGGCTGATTTCAATGTGTTATCAAAAATTACTTTTGATCAGATCAGTTGTAATGAATTCAGAGGAATTCCCCTAATGATCTTTAAGAATGAGTGGAGTGAATGTAAGTGATATTTAAAGAACATTATGCTTATTTGACTTTTTTTTTTTGGTCTGATTTTCTAAATGAACCTATCTTTGTCTAACTGAAGCATTCACATTTCTGAGTGTGTCTGCACTGCTGAATATACACAGATTAGCCATAACACTAACACCACCTGCCTAATATTGAGTAGGTCCCCCGCTGAAACCGTGTTCTTACCCCTTTCTTTCTACATTTACATTTACGGCATTTAGCAGACACTCTAACCCAGAGTAATATAAATGGGTGCTTTCTGGTCTACAAACTACTATACACCAGAGTCTATCAGAATCATCATTCATTTTTTAAACCACAGTAGCTCTTCAGGCTAGCCTTCACACATGCATCAGTGAGTCCTGGGTGTCCATGACCCTGTTACTAATTAAACAGTCCTTTCTTGAATCGCATTTGGTAGGTACTAACTACAGCATACCTGGAACACTCCAGAAGTTTTGGAGATCTGACTCAGTTGTCTAGCCATGACCATAAGGCCCTTGTCAAAGTGGCAACTTTAAGATCTGACTCACTGCTGTCTAATATTAACTTTCTGTTTATTTCAGTACAATGGCACCTGTCAGGGGTTGGAATATGTCATTCAGTTTACCTCTCAGTGGTGTTAATGTTATGGTATCAGCCAAATATGTAAATGTAGATGGTTGATGGGTGTAAATGTCCATTGCTGTGAATCTACTGAACTTTAACCTGTGAATAAATGTCTTGACTTTCCTTTGCTCTGGAGGTTCTGGAGGCAGGAGCTTTCCTAGTAAAATGCATAGCTGCATAGTTAAAGCCATCTTTATCCCCAGCCTGACAGAGAACAGACCATTCGTGTTAACTTTTAATCAATGGCAATACTTTACTGCTGATCGTCTTTCAGGAATGTACATGATGATAAAAAACAGAGTAATGTCTTACCTGATATGGGTAATTTGGATCACTGAGGGAGCCCTAAAAATGTAAAAAAATTGTGACTTGTTTTTTTTTTGTTGAGATTTATCAAACAAAACTTTGTTACAAAAAATGAAACAAACCTTTCTGTTTCTTAAAGAGCAGAGCAGCCAGAAACACAATCCCAATAACAAATATTAAACTGGATGTTGTCAAAGCAATAACAATCCAACTATTATTTCCTCAAATGATAAATGCATCTTTTACAGATAAAGCTTTTATATGGAGTGGTTTGAGCTGCCACAAAATGGAACATATTATCCTGCACTGAAAGACCACTCTGTATCAAAGGTCCTACCTTTTACACTGAGTTTAGTTCCATTTCCAAACAGCATGTGTCCACATGCAGTCACAGCGCAGTAGTGAGTTCCAGCATCAGAAAGGCTAAAGTTCGTCTTGGGGAGTTCATAGACACAACCCTGTGTAGAAGAACCTGTCTCAGAGCTCCTCATACACAGACTGTTGGGGTCTCCATGAGTATAAATGACTCCTGGATGAGATTATCCTGAGTCATGTCTGAACCATTACACACTGTGTTCTCCTGACCAGCTCAGTGTAGTCATTGGTACTGAACACTGGAGTATGACAGACTCTCCACTTTCCATGTCCAGTTCAGTCAGAGTGTTTCTTAAACTCTTCATTTTAAGATTTGTGAAATGAGAAAAAAATATAAAAAAATCTGTAAGAATGCACATTATATTACTTTAGGTTTAGCTTTGCTTAAAATCACATGAATCTATAGTTCTGCATCCTCTACCTTAGTTTGATTAATGACAAGATCAAACTCTTCATCACTCATGTTCACTTGGAAGTGATCTGCTAATGCTGAACTGAATCTGACATTGGCATTATTGTCAGCTGATCTGACAAGAAACTGAAGCACTTTCTCAAAACTCTGCTTATACCATGATAAATAATGTTGTTTCCCTTTGGTCAAGTCACATTTAATGGTAAATTTTTGTCCAAACTTCACTGTTTTTACTTGAAGGTCAGCAATGTCCAATGTTTTCACTGAAACAAAAAAGTGTTTAATGACCAAACTCCACCTGAACAACTATATTGTTTGTGATACATGTACATATAAAACCAAATTCTATGTAGTTTAAATAAAATAAATCACTCACCTGTTACTAAAAAGCAAAGAGTAGCAAAAACTGTGATCATTGTTCCTGCTGTGAAACAAGAGAACAATGACTAATGAACTGGTCATCTTTTGAGACCTCTTGTCTGACGTGATTGGATGCATTGTGAACGTTTGTGATTGGTTGAATTTTTTAAGGAAATAGAAGAAGATCCCTTGTATTTACAGAACCACAGCTTATTTGTAAGGGTCTTTGTCATAAGATTAAGAAACAATTTTGCAATTTACAGCATGTAAAAGAAAACCTCATTGGTGACAGTAGTACAGCAGATTGCAAAAATTAGTCATTTTAAAGTGCGTGCTGGCAGCGGAGTTCTGAATATATTGAAAATGGAGGGACCTGAGAGGGAGACCATGTAACGTGCCTGTGTGGCGGCAGATATGTGAGTTGTTACAGAGCCCAATCGCAGGGTGGCAGTAAGGGAACACCACCAAGTTGATTGGCCCTGACTGAATACAGGTTTAAAATTGCGTCGGCAGAAAACGGGTGGGTTTACACCATCTTCTGCCGGCGCATTATGTAAACAAGCCGTGTTGGGAGCTACACGTGTAGCGGTTAGCCTAACCCGCGAGATAGTAACACGGGCTAAGCTAGGGGCCACCCTCTGGGTCACGCGGGTAAGGGAAAAAGGTTACTGGGTTTAAGGGTAAAGACAGGAGCCCCTGAAAGCAGGTGTGGGCCACACTAGCCACCCCACTACGACTCCGCCACGGATCTCTGGGCCCACTGCCGTCAGAGTCCGTCTCGGACCGATTCTGGGATTACTCTCAGCATACGGCCGGCACACCAGCCACCAGGGAGAAGGGGAAAGGGTCTTTAGACGCAGACGTGGGCTTTGACAAACCGTAACCCCAGCCGTATGCAGAGACCCGCTTCGAGCCAGCCAGATCTCTGGGCCCACTGCCGTCCGATTCCATCTCGCATGGTCGGTGCGCTCCTCAGAGGACCAGGGAAAGAGGTCCTCTACCAACCTGCGGCTGTGTACGGAGCCACAGGCGGACTCAAGTTGAGGGAAAAAAGTTTCCCCAGCAGACGGCCACATAAGCCTTGCTCAGACCTCTCTGCTGGGGCAAACAGGGGAAAAGGGGGAGGAAAGGGAGACCCTGAGTTAAAACCCAGAACCTTTACCAAATTACCGGCGCGAGTCCAGTGTGGCTAAAACAAGTAGCCACACCAACCAACAGGACTTTTCTAAGGACTGCGCGCCGCCTAGTCCGACAACAAACGTTAAAAGGGCTTTGGCCCAGGTGAAACACATAAGCATGATTGCCGTAACCATGGCAACGTGCCCCCGGCCGACCCAACACAGTGCGGCTGCGAAAGCAGGGCTCTCAACCGCCCCCTGCCGGCCTGTCCGGGCGCCAGCCCTTACAGACCAGTGAAGAAGGAGTTACAGTAACAAAGGTGGGACATGATAAAAGTATGAACAAAGGTATGTATACATCCAGCGCAGGACAGAGCCAACCAATATTGTGGAGGTGGAAAAAGTAAAGGGAACTTTGTGAGAGTCAAAATCAAGTAAAACCCAGAGCTTTCTAACAATAGGAGAAGGCTTGACAGGAATGCCACTGATACTGATTAAAAAGTGAAGCCTTGAAGGTAAAACTTTTGGGGCCAATGAATAACAGTTCAGATTTGTCTAGGTTGAGTTTAAGAAAATTATCTTACATCCAGTGTTTTAAGTCTAATAACCAGTACAATAATTCTGTTGGAGGAGAATTAAAGGAATGAGTACTAATATATATAGCTGGATGTCATTAGCATAACAGTTGAAATTGATACCATTCTGACTGTCTCACGTGCCATGTGTCCTTTTCCATGTTTTGTTTTGGTTTATTCTATGCACTCCTGGTCTCATGTCTGTGTTAGCCATGCCCTAGTCCCACCTTGCACACCTGTCTCTCGTTTCCTTAGTCTCCTACTGCGTCAGGTGTTCCTTGTTTTGTGTCCCTATTTAACCTCCCGTGTTTGCCTCAGTCCTTGTCTGTTCTTTGTGAATTTCACCCTGTTTGCTGTCGTACCTTCCCTGTTAATGTCACCCATTAGTAAATTCCATGTTCTATGTATTCTTAGTGTTTTGTACATTTCGATTTTGGTTCTTAGTTGTTTTCTGTTGTGTTTAATAAACCCCTTAAATACTACAAGCCTGCACCTGCTTCCTAACTACCCACAATCGTGACAGAAGAACAGACCACCCATGGAAGCAGCAGGCGGTCACTTTTATGAGCTCAGTGTGGTAGTGATCTATGGCTAGTAATGCCATGGAGGGGACCTGGCTGAGTGGCATGTAATTCTGAGATAAGGATGGCTCAGGAACTTACCAAGGAGGAGAAGCTGGAGGAGCTAATCAGGTGGGTGGAGAGCTACCTTAAAGACGCTGGAGGAACCCAAGGGAGGGAAATTTCTGAGAGGGGGACAGGGGGCTCTGAGCTGGGTCGGGGGAGCGACTCAGAGTTCACCCCACTTCCAAAGAGACACTGGTGGGCTATATGTTTCTAGGCTCTGGGGGGACATGGGTTCAGAGCTGGCTGGGATGCACAGTTCGGAGGAGGAGTTTAATCTCTACTGCGAGGCTGTTGATGAGTCTTCTACTGTGCACCACAAGGTAATCGTCAGCAGGGAGCTATCTGAGTCAGCCCTGCCCACCATCGGGTCAGCTTCACCCACCAGCAAACCAACTCTGACCAGCACTGAGGTAGCTCCGTCCAACACCGAACCAGCTTGGCAGATTCTTAGCCCTCTGGCTCCCAAGCTTCTGGGCTCGTGGGAGAGCTCCATGCAGACTTCGGCAAAGCTGCTGCATGCAGTGCGGAGAAGAGAGAGAGAGCTCCGCGCTCACATCGAGGACACCAGAGAGCTCCGCCCTTGCATTGAGGACACCAGAGAACTCCACCCCCGCGTCAAGGACGGCAGAGAGCTCCACCCCTGCAACGAGGATGCCAGGGAGCTCCACCCCATGTTGAGGATGCCAAAAAGTCCCACCCCTGCGTTGAGGATGCCGCCAAGTCCTGCCTTTACATCAAAGGCACCAGAGAGGTCCTCCCCCACATCAAGGATGCCAGAGAGCTCCACCCCCCATCGAGGAAGCCAGAGAGCTCTGCCTCCTTGTTGTGTATGCCAAAACGTCCCACCCCCATGTTGAGGACGGCGCTGCGTCCCCGTGACGCTGAAGCCGCTGAGCTCCGCTCAGAAGTCGCTGACACCGCAGAGCTCCACCCAGACATTGTTGTTGCTGCCTAGCTCCGCCCTGACATCGCTGTCGCTGCCGAGCTCCACCCTGACGTCACTGTTGCCACCGAGCTCCACTTGATAGATGAGGATAAAAGGGGGCCTGAGAACTGAGCCTAAGGGCAACCTACATGTAACAGGACATACAGATGATTTATTAGAAGCTAAGGCAATAAATTGTGACCTACTGGTTAGATACAACCTAAACCACTGAAGAGGTGTGTCAGAGTTACCAAGAGAGGCAACTTTATTGTGCATAGCTTGTGAGTTTGATGACAAGCTAGTGCTGGGTGTGAGAGGAGTTTGTTGACAGTTTTTAAGAGCTCTAGGCCTCGATTTGCCAGAAATTTAAATAGAGGAGTGATATCTATAACCAGCATCATTGCATGTGACTCTAAACTTGTTTACATGCTCAAAATATAAAAGCGCATAGACGCTCAAGGTGCCTACCACTAGCTTTTATAGTATAAAGTTCTGGAGTGAATCATGGACAAGTCATTGCTTTAGGGGGGCAGCTTTGTTAAACTTAAAATACTATAATTGTAAAGAGAAACCATATGGTTGTTAGACGAGAAATCAGAACGATTAGACAGAGAAAAGGAGAGATAATAAGCAGTGTTGACCAACTTAGTATTACTGTAAGTGAAATCAATTTTATTTGGGGGAGGAAAAAAAGAGATGCTAAAATTCTATTCAATAATCTCATGATTAGAGATACCAGACACTGACTCAGAAACAGAGATAAGATCTAAATCAGAGGAGCAGAGCAGATTAACAATATGTTCATGGCTATGGGTGTGGAAATCATGCTGAGTAAGATTAAAACATTCAGATATTGAGGTGAGTTCAGACTTGTGGTTAGTGTCCATATGAATACTAAATTCGCTAAGAACAATAAACGTAGGGCAGAGAGGAGAGGCAACATTAAGTTCACTGACTTCAGAAGAACGTTTGGCCTTGGGGGATGGTGGACCAGCAAAAACAGCAGTGTGGTGCCAACTTTCAGTACCATATATTTTTAAAAGACAAGACAGCAAACTGTGAAAGCTTGTGAAACTTTTGTACCAGAATGATAAACAACCACCAAGCCACACCTACTCTTTAAAAGAGAATTTGAGTAGGTAACAAGAAGGACTTCCAGGCCATATGGATCAAGGTCACTGCACTTTGATGATGCTGAGGACTTCGATAGGAAAGTTGAATATATTTAGGGGATGTTCCTCAGGAACCAGCACAAATTGTATGTTCAAAAAGTTCAGTGCAGGTGTATAGCAGAGAAACAAAGCAGCATGCACAGCATACCCTCAACCAGGATTCAATGTCATATGTCTAAT
The DNA here is from genome assembly GCA_037974385.1 of Arnoldichthys spilopterus. Lineage (NCBI taxonomy): Eukaryota > Metazoa > Chordata > Actinopteri > Characiformes > Lepidarchidae > Arnoldichthys > Arnoldichthys spilopterus. Next base: position 16,192 of record JBBPDA010138170.1, read on the forward strand.
GTGCAAAATCCAGGTTAATGGAACATTTAAGCAGAACATAAAGGACAATAAACTAGGAACATAGGATAACAGTTAGACAAATATGTTGAACAGAATGACAGCAAATAACCATGACAAAATAACAGTGAAGGTTAAAAGTACAGTGTACAAATGACAGTGAAAATCTTACTTTAATGCCTCATTCACAGATTAGAAAATCAGTAAAATTACAGCAGTACAATAAATAAAATAATAAAATATTGTCTATTCTAACTAAATTTTTTACTTAAAAAAAATCAAGTAACCATATCAAGTGTCTATTACATTAATGTGCATGGTAAATATGCATGGAGTGGCAACATCCAAAAGCATTAAATTGTGAATCAGAAAACTTCAGAAAATTGCTTAAATTGCTTGTGTATAGCAATATTACTATGACTGAGTTAAATTAATATATGTGACTATTACTAGAGAGTGCAAGGGTAAGTATGGAGTGGGTAACATCAATATGATGTGCCAGGAGTCTCACCTCCTCCCTGTAAGCCATCTTATCATTGTTGGTGATCAGGCCCACAATGGTCTTTTCATCAGCAAACTTAATTGTTAAAAAGTTAATTTGGAGCTGTGTTTAGCCAAACAGTCATGTTTATCTAATGAATACAGAACTGGACTCAGAACGTATCCTTATAGAGTGCCAGTGTTGAGGGTCAGGGTGCAGGAAATGTCTTTGCCAAATATGTGCTGTGGTCTGGTCCTCTGTGAGAAAGACTAGGATCCAGTTGCACAGAGTGCCAGACCCAACAGCTTCTGAATTAGCTTGGAGGAAATGACTGCAGAGTCAACAAATAACATAGCAGTAGCATAGCAGTTTTTATTGTCATGGTGAGCCAGGGTGGTGTTAATTGTGTGTGAAATGGCATCCTTGGTAGTTTTGTTCTGGCAAAATGCAAATTGTAGAGGGTTCAGACTATTTGGAATGCAGCTCTCGATGTATTACCAGTCTCTCAAAGCACTTCATTCATGTGGGGTTATTGCAACAGGTCGATAGTCATTAAGGCAAGCTGCTTTTTTTTTTGCATACTGGAAATTGTGGTGTTTTTTAAACAGATAGGAAAGGTTGAGCTGTGCAAAGGGATGTTAAACATGTCTGTGAAAAGAGCAGACAACTGTTTACTGCATACTTTTAAAGCATGAACTGAAATCCCATCTGGGTCAGCAACTTTACAGATGTTAATGCCACTAAATGTCTTTTTTTTTACATTCACAACAGAGATGGTGAAGCTCACTCTGGTAAGTCTGGGTTGAGAAGCTCAAAGCATTCACAAAATGCATTCAACTCATCAGGAGGCAACTTGGTGGTAGCAGTGAATGCACAGGGCTGTGGTCTGTAATCTGCTAGTGTTTGAATTCCCCACCAAATCCAACAAGCACGCAGTTAAACTGAAACTCAATTTTACTGCTATATTCCTGTTTCACATTTCTGATGGATTTCCGGAGAAAATCGCCCAACTGAAATGCACATGCATCCATGGATCATATGACAGATTTCAGAGTTAATCCAAAGTTTCTGGTTGGGAAATGAATGGACTGTTTCTATTGGGATGCATTCCTCCACATAGGTCCTGATAAAGTCAGCAACCACTGTGGTGTACTTGTTCAAGTCAGAGGATGAATCTCTGAACATGATCAAGTCCACCAAATCAAAACAGTCCTTCAGTTTTTCCTTTGCCTCGCATGTCCAGCACTGTACCATGCAAGTCACTGACTCATCATGCTTCAGCTTTTGTTTGTAAACCGGGAACAGGAGCATGCCCGCATGTGCTCAAGGTTTGAGCATGGTGTAACAGTGGTCCAACATGTAGGTGCTGTGAGTGGGGCAAACAGTGCTCAAATCCACATGATTAAAGTCTCCTGCAACAATAAACAGTCTATCGGATGTGCGTTCTCATGGGTGTTGACAAGTTCACTCAGGGTGTGCTGTATGTTTGCCTTGGATGGGATGTAAGCCACTGCCACAAACACTGAACTCTCTGAGTACAACACACCACAATAAGATAAAAAAGTAGACTTTCCAACTAATGCAAAAATATAAATAGACATTTGTATGTGTATGAAATATGTGCCTATATATGTATGTGTATAAGTTGCACATGTACACAGACAAAAAATAGAAGAATATTGCACATAAGAGAAATACTACACGTAAGAGAAACTTTCACTTGTCTGTCTATGATATTTGGATGTGTGTGTTTGTTTGTTTGTGTGTGTGTGTGGTCAACTGCAAGATGTTGGTTGTACAGTCTAACAGCAGCTGGAAGAGGATGTCCAAGAACAGAGCTGCCCATTCAGATCAGCCTGTTCAGTTTCTTTCTGTCCTCAGCTGTGATGCTGCTGCCCCAGCAGACCACACTGTAGAAGATGGTTGATGCCACTACAGAGTCATTTAAAGGTCTTCAGGAGCAGCCCCTGCACTACAAAAGACTCAGGTACAGCCTGCTCTGCCCCTTTTGTAGAGAGCATTTGTGTTGTGAGTCAAGTCCAGTTTATTGTTCAGATGAACATCAAGGTACGTGTAGATCTCTGCAGCTTCAATGTCCATACCCTGGATGTTCAGTGGCTATGGTGGAGGATGTTTGTGCTTGTGGAAGTCTACCACCAGCTCCTTGGTTTTTCCAATGTTGATCTGAAAGTAGTTCTGCCGGCACCAGTTCACAAAGTCCCTGGTCAGTTCTTTGTACTCCCTGTCATCCCCATAAGTGATGAGGCCAACTATTGCAGAGTTGTCAGAGAACATCTGCCGGAAGAAGTTGGTGGAGTTGTAGGAGAAGTCTGCAGTGTAGATGGTGAAAAGGAACGGTGCCAGAACCATTCCCTGTGGGGCACCTGTACTGCAGACGACCCTGTCCGACACACAGCCCTGGGTTCTTACATACTGTTGTCATTTAGGGAGGTAGTTTAGGATCCAGTTTAGGAGCGGTATTGGAGGTGGCATCATCTACTCCAATGCTAGGCTGGTAGGCAAACTGAAGTGGGTCCAGTGATGAGGGGCTGAAGCTGAGCAAAGACCAGTCACTCCAGGGTCTTCATCAGGTGGGATGTCAGAACACCGACCTGTAGCTGTTGAGGTCCATGGGATGTGGGTACTGGTACCACACAAGAGGTTTTCTGTTTTCAAGTCTAGGTTAAAAACATACTTGTTTAACCAGGCGTTTGCTAATTAAAATTCCCTGATAGATGGAGGTCACAGAGTCAGGATTCATTGACATATAAAATTGGAGTAAACTGTAACACCGGTGCTGTCATCCTATCTCTCTTGCACATTCTCCTAGTTCAATGATGGAGCAAGGGGTTGCTAGTGTCACAGGGTACTCTCATGTCTGTAATCTCCTCCGACTTTGTCCCTTCTAGCTAGGCTATTATAGTGAGGTCTGCCGGAGTCCTATTCATGGTCATGTTTCATACTCCTTATGTTTATTTTATACCCTTACACCGACACCAAAAAAAGTTAACCTTTCTTTTTTGACCATCATTACCGAGGGGAGCAGCCGCCCATGCATTCAGCCCAATCGACCTTCATCACGCCCCACCCGCACACAGGAAATCCTGTGCTCCCAACCAACACCTAGGCTCCCAGCCAGGCCGTGCTGTGGACTAGATCATCTGCTACATTAGGACTATAGGAGCCGCTCCCGTACACCATACACCGTAGCCATGACACTTAGGGACTGAACTAACGCTGCCTCCATAAACTGATCTCATCTTTTAACTGTTTATTTTACTGTCATTCGGTGTCGGTCAGAGGAGAATGGGCTTTAGACACTGAAACAGTTGCCTGACAACAGAGCTAGGATCCGCACTACTGCCACTGTCTGCCTCATGTTCTCCCATGTGCCTGGGCTGCTGTACTAAATTGACTGCATGAGGAAAAGTCTCACTTTCAAGTGAAAAAGAGCAAATAACTCAGCAACAACTGGGTGGTAAAGGAACCAGGGACCCAATGGCAGAGACTTTACAACCTAACTCATTCACAGAGAGAGGGACATGCACTCCTAATTTAAAAAGCCCCATTTGGAATTTTTTTTAATACAGTTAGCTACCTTATGGACAAAATGTGCAAAAACACTTTTGAATGGTTATTGGATGTATTTAAACTTAATATTTGGCCAAGTATAACTGGACCATAGTCCAAAATAATGTCATGTCAGACAAAAATAATAAGTTAATAAGCCAATTTAAATTTCAGTGACTAATTGTGTCATTTAATTTGAAATGATAGTTAAGTCATTTTATTTATTTTTTTAAAAATGCTTTTTTACCACTGATGTTGTCACAAAGTAGCTGTACAGAATCCATGTTTGAGCCTCTTAAGAGCAAGCCGAATTTCATAAACTTATTCTTCAAGGAGAAAAAAAATCATCATGTTTAGTTGCCAGGTTGGGGGACAAAAAGGAAAAAAGTTGTATTCACTGCCTATTAATCACCAACTTAATTGATCACACATAAGCCGCATCAACAACTCGAAGTAAAAGTAGTTAGAATGGTGTCTAATGACATCTCAAGATTTCCTAAGAGGAGTTGGAGAGCATTGCTGGGGAGAGGGACATCTGGAATACCCTGCTTAGCTTGAAGCCACCATGACCCGACGAGTGAAAAGAAAATGAATGTACAGTACAAAGGCATTTAAGACACATAAAAGAGGATCAGAACACTTGCATGCATTCATTAAAAAAAATACATTAATTAAACTGCATCAGCATGGAGCATGAATGATTTTGTTGAATTTAAAAAAAAAATAATAATAAAACTGACATAAGGCTGAAATAAGGCTGTAAATAGTACAAAGCTGTAGTATCATTTCATTATAGCAGGGTTTTCCAAAGTGTGGTGCGCACATGTCTAGGAGTATATGGACTACCTCGAGGGGGTGCATAAGACAAATTTTGTAATGGTGGTTATTAAAAATAATCATTTCTCAAAATCTAAAATAAACTATTAGGATTTTAAAATATCATATAGTATCATAATTTCATTAAGAACAAATATCAAAGACTGAATACATTTACATTTATTTACATTATTCATTTGGCTGACGCTTTGGCTCCAAAGCGACTTCCAGGACAGAGGAAACAATCAAGCGCTCGCATTGCATAGATCAACACTGAGAGTGGTGTCACACGAAGACCAAAGCATTGCTCATGGTTGTAAAATTAATAACAGACGCAATTTCTTTAGTACATATGTACGCCAAGTGCTTATACAACTACAGAGGGCAACTACTGCAATAAATAAACAAGCCAAGATCCTAAACTACTGCAATAAACACGCCAAGATCCTAAACTACTGCAATAAATAAACACGCCGAGATCCTAAACTACCATGGAGAGGAACTTCATACATACATATACAAGTTCTTATACTACTAAAGAGAGAGCTACAGCAATAGATACATGTGCCAAGTGTTTTACAAAAACTGCTGCAGTTTTCCACAATTGACAAGTGCTAGAGTAAATGTTACAATAAAAACTGAAAACTATTTCCTGGATGATATCTGGTTGATTATCTGGGAGCAGTAGTTTGTGTGTGACCACTAGGTTTATATGCTGAGGTGGGTGCGGAAAAGTTGAGTCTTGAGT
>JBBPDA010138194.1:0-21799 GCA_037974385.1 Arnoldichthys spilopterus
TGTGTGTGTGTGTGTGTGTGTGTGTGTGTGTGTGTGTGTGTGTGTGTGTGTGTGTGTGTGTGTGTGTGTGTTGCAATGAATTTGCAGTTGGAGAATGTGTGCAGTTGAAGTAACAAGCCGCAGTCTTGTTTTTACAGATGACGTTTTTGTGCTTTCTAATTTTAAATACTAACTGATAAAAGGTACATCCTTAATGAATACACTATTGGCTTATATTTGGCACCTCTATTAGTGAATCATTTAAAAAATAAAAGACTCCTTAATTTAAATAAGATTAAAAATGGAGCATTTTTGCCAAACACTGTGTGGCACATACCTAATACTACCCATTCTTCAATGAACAAGTCAAGTTTATTTATATAGCGGTTTTTACAACTGACGTTGTCACAAAGCAGCTTTACAGAAACTGAGTCCGAGCCCCCAAAGAGCAAGCCAGAGGCAAGGAAAAACTCTATAGCTGGTCGACACCAAATAGCAATAACAAACAAGAGAAAAGAAAAGGAGAAAAAGAATAAATAAAATAAATATATACAATAATAATTCTCAGTATAAATCGGCAGCAGCAGTTCTTTATGTACAGGTGCTGTGATGAACACCATCCTAACAATGAAACATGGAGTTGACAAGAAGAAGGCCAAAACAATACAGTAGTGGTCTAACAACAAAATTGCAATTGCCAAATCAAGGTTTCAGATTTTAGTTCAGTCAAGAATCTGTGACACTGTTTGAAAATTGGGGTCCACATGTCCAAAGTTGGTAGAAACTAATCCCAAAAGACATTTTCACTGCAGCAAGAGATTAGACTGAATGTTTTGAATACTTATGCAGGCAGCATTTGTATTTTATATACATTTTTAAAGATCAACTGAAAATATACTTTAAGAAACTATTGGTTTGCACTAAAGAAGTGTCATTGGTCACCCAGACAAATCTGATAACTTAAGGTGTCTGACGTTGGCAAGGTACCGTAAATACCCCTTTTTGAGTTTACAGCTGAATGTTGCTTCAGTCTTGCTGTCTGTCAGAACAACAATGTGTTCATGCAAAGGATTTAATACAGTGTTACACAAGGTGATTGAATAAATGTAGAAATGTTTAGATTATGTTTAGATTAAAATTTTTTTATAACCTCTTTATTAAGAACAAGAATAATTATATAAAGTACAAGAATTAAATGCAAAAAGATTCGCAGGCCTTTATTTAAATTAACAAATTAATTTACCCACCCCTTGCTGCTAGTAAATAAATAAATAGATACATAATACCAATGTAATGAATATTGGACCATTTGGGGATGAATCACATGGAATGTTTTTTTGTTTTTTTTTTCAAAAATAAAGTAACCTTGGGCTTCACTTTACATAAAATTTATTAAGAGACTCCCTAAGAGGGTATTTAATTTTTCTAATTTTAGAAATAGTACTAGGTCTCTGAGCCTTTGTGAAGCCATAGGTGGGTGGACTTCTTTCTATTTAAGAAATGAAAGCAAAGATGTTTTTCTTTTGTTATTCGAAAGCCTATCTTTGGCAACTCCAAAAAATAGCCATTTCAAAATTAGATTGCATATTTAAATTAAACGCTTCCAATAAATTAATAAATAATATAGTCCAAAACCTCAACAAACTGGGGCATGTCCAAAACATAGGAGTCAAATTTGCTTTAGTTAAATGACAACACTCTCACTGGTGTTCAACATTGGGACATATTTTGACTACCTTAGCTTTGCTGTAGTGAATACGATGGAGTTCTTTAAACTGAATTAAGCTAGGCCATGCACAGGTTTTGGTAACATTGGTTCTGTTTAATGCTCTATCCCAAGCCTGGTCAGATATTTACATCCCAAGTTCCCTTGCCCATGCAGCATGAATAATGTTCAGATGTTTGTTTTCAGTTTGCGCCATACTTTTTCACATTATCAGCTTCTGTAGTACTTACTGTGGCTTCTGTATGCACATTGCTTTGCATTATTTCTGTTGTGTACTTTACATTATCTGATCAAACTCCGTTATTCATGATTGATTGATCTTGGGCTTTAGAAATCAAGGCATTTGATCTAACAATTTAAAACATAATTAGCACACAGTATTTTGTAGCAGTGTAACTGTGATATATAGTTGTCCAAATGGTGCATCCTTGGTAATGATGTTCTGCAAAATGACAATGCATTATCTGTTTATTGCTTATTAGTGACTTGCATCAATGTCAGTGTAAGATGAAAAAGCTCTGCTGCTTGACACTGAGATTAATATCTGTAAGGTATTAATGATACCTTAATCATTGTCTTTGTATTATGGTTACTCATTGCTTTATTTAACCCCTTTCTAGGTCACCAATGAGATCAACCCAGTGCTGTCTTACTCGTACATGGTAGTGCTGGTACCTATTTTCCTGCTTACAGATTACTTGCGCTACAAACCTGTTTTGGTCCTCCAGAGCATGAACCATGTCTCCATCTGGCTCTTACTGCTGCTGGGAACCACCTTGTTGGAGATGCAGTTCATGGAGTTCTTCTACGGTATTACAATGGCAGCCCGTGTGGCCTATTCCTCATACATCTTCTCTCTGGTCCCTTCAACTGTGTATCAGCAGGTTGCCAGCTATTCCCGCACCTCAGTGCTGTTGGGAGTGTTTACTAGCTCTGTGATGGGTCAATTGTGCATGTCACTTAGTAACATTACGTACAGCTTTCTGAGTGCTGTGTCATTGGGTTTTGTCTCTTTCGGACTCCTGTTGTCCACCTGCTTGCCATGGCCCAAACGGAGTTTGTTCTTCAACCAGAGCCGTCTGGAGCAGGAGAGGAGGACTGCAACTCGGTCTGAACTGGACAAAATCAAATCAGATGACAATGCAGTGAATGCCTCATCAGGCTCTGATGCCAGCAACAGTGCTTTCTCCTGGACGAACTCAGTATTTGTTCAGATGTTGAAAGAGTTGAAGAATATTGTGAAAGTGCCCAATCTAAGACTCTGGAGCTTGTGGTGGGTGTTTAACTCTACTGGCTATTATCTGGTGGTATTCTATGTGCACATACTGTGGAACACAGTACACCCTGCCACAGAGAAGAAGCATGTCTATAATGGCGGGGTAGAGGCAGCCTCTACTTTGCTTGGTAAGTATTCGGGGAAAATGAGAATTTAACTAGAACTAAATTTTTTGTCTTTAGACATAGAAATGAACTGTATATCAACAGTTTTTAAGCTCTCAGTTAATTCCTCAGAAATGTAGTTAGACCAACAATAGTCCAATTAATTTAATTTACGTTTTCAGTTGTTAGATGTATTTTTTTTTTTTAGTCCTTGTTTTTTTTAAAGCAGTAAATAATGACTTAAGCCTCATTTATGGGTGTAATGCTTTTCTCAGTGTAAAAACATCAGATGAAATGTGTTTAGTTTAACCAATGTCCGCAACCTCAAATGTAGTTCTGATTCTAAGGTAGTCACGTAGGGGCTTCTAAGGTCATGTGGAAAAAAAGTCTTCTGCATTTAATTGATCACACAGTGGCCTGAAAGACTGATTGGACTGAGAGATAATGAACTAATTATAGTTCTTTATTCGAGTTCACCTTATAGATATCAGCACTATAGACGTACAGTTTACAGTTATAGAACAGCCAAAGGTCATATCCTTGAAGTCTTGAGATTTGAATTTGCCTAGTAGTTATAATCGTTCAGAAGGCTACTGTTCAGTAAAAACCTTTGCACTCCTTGTTGTTTATTAACAACATGCTATTAGGTATCATTATTTTACCAGCAAGTTTGCACAGTCAGTCAAGAAAAAGCTTGACGCTAAATGCTATTTCAATCATAAACACCACAGAAGGTGCATGATCAATAGGCCTTCATTAGGGCAGAATAATTAAAAGCATTAGTTATTTCCATTTATTTATTTTTAATTCCGTTATTTATTATCAGATCATAACTAATGCTTTAGTTTCCTTTCTTCTAGGTGCAATCACATCATTTGTGGCAGGCTTTGTAAAAATCCGATGGAAGGTGTGGTCTGAGCTGGTAATTGGCATGATCACTGCAGCACAGGCTGGTTTGCTGCTTCTTATGGGCACCACAGACAATATCTGGGTATGCTATGTGGCCTATACACTTTTCAGAGGCTTCTACCAATTCCTGGTTCCTATTGCTACGTGAGTGAGACATCAAATTTTTGATATCCTCTTTAACAATTAAATTACAAAAAAGGTGGAGTGATTATACTATACACACAAAGACACACAGTCACTTTCCTTTCACATACTGGCATGCAGTACAAGGAGAATGATGAACATGCTGTGTTGCATCTGTGAAAACATTGATCATTACAGAGCGAGGAACTTGAAAGAAAATTGGTGTGGTTAGCCACCAGATGGGCTAAAAATATACAAGCAAAAAGCTAAAGCACACGTGCTTCTTATAATGAATTCTAAAAGGCTAAAGTGCTGTTTTCCTCTCTCAGTTTCCAGATTGCTTCCTCTCTCACTAAAGAGTTATGCGCTCTAGTGTTTGGTATGAACACGTTCCTGGGAACAATCCTGAAGACTATTATAACTCTAATTGTGGCAGATAAGAGAGGCTTGGCTCTTCCTGTGCACTCCCAGGTAAGGAACATTTTCTAAAGATAAATGAAATGGAACACACTTTGACAAAGCAGAAATACTTATGGAATCATCTATGCTGTGTTTAAAGCAGTCCCCTAATCAATATTCCTACAGTGGAAAACATAAGTTACTTAATGCAGTCAATTAAACAGTTTTTTGGAGTTGTTATAACACACAAGATTTTAAGAGGTACAGATCATCATTAATTTATTAATTAAGTGCATATTTGAATCAGTAATAGAATTTAATAGGAAAAAATCATCTCTAGTGCCAGTCTGGCAAATTCAGTATAAGTTAATATAAGCTAAATTGTGTTTTTTTCCCTAGTTTTTTGTCTACTTCTTTTACTTCACCTTGCTGACGGTGATATATTTGGGCTGTGCTGCTTGGGTCATCATGCGTCATTACCGTAATCAGACTCCAGAGCAGATGCCCACACAGGAGACTACACCCATTGAACTAGAATTGGCTGACTCTGAGAACAACCCTCTTGCCAATGGAACAAGTGCCAAAACCTAAAAGCTGGAGGATTACTGTAGTGTTTGTGGGTGAGCCCTCTTTTACACCTGGTACTGTTTGGTTTGGTCTCAGTTTCCTGTGAGGACATGTGCATAGTTGTACGCACACCAGGAGAATGCAAATTCCTTGTAGCAAAGGTGATGAGCTTTTACATAGTAACTATGTGGTGACTTTCAAATTCAATACAAAAACATGAACTCCTGGGTATGAGCTTTTGCTGCAAATGAACTTTTATATTGTCTGCCAAAAGGCTGGAATTAAAAGACTGCAGGGTTCTGCAGGGAGGGTGTATGTTATCATAGTGCCTTACAGTTTAGGCCTGCAAATCCATCTCTTATGCAAAAAATATATTTTCTATTCTGAACTTGAATGATTACGAGAAATAATTAATTTGTGTTAAAGTGGAGAGAAGGTTTTGTTATTGAGCCTCACCTCAGTGCTAGTTCTACTTTTACTCTTGAAGAGATGTTCTACCCAAGTGTGAAGAAGGTTAGGAAAGTGATGCTTCAGTTTTTTGATTAGCATTTTTAAAAGTTGTCTGTTATTTAGAGTATACTAACCTGAGTGTCATCACAGTTTACCTCCTGCAAAATGGCCCAGATGGTATTCAGCTATTTTGATATTTTCATTGATGTATTTATGAACATTTATAGAAAAAGTTAAATAATTGGCAGTGATTTTTTTTGTCACTGAATTGCAACATTTTGTATAAATAATGTAACTGTTAACATTTTAAACTTTTTTGATGTTTTAAAAACCTTTGAGCTAGTTTATGGGAGATTTGCAGATGGAGGTTTAATTACAATTGTGAATGAAGAAATACTTTATTGCAGTTATGGGGTGCAGTTCGCAGTATGGGCTTACTGATGAACAATGCTGCTAATGCTGTCTTATTTCCACCAATCATTAGTTAAGTCATTTTCGTATGTCACAAATGAAAATATTTAATGTGAGGTTAAACTTGGATGAATTTGTGTATTCTGTTTATACATTATAGAATTCCTTTGTTTCTGCCCTTCACAAAAATCCATAAATACCAAAATTGTTGACTTAACATAATTAGCACTGAGAAATCCTAAAAGTGGGGGTGGGGTGTGGTGGTGGTCAATAAAGGTAGAATATGGGCAGTTTAGACCAATACAGAACAGGACTTCTGTTCAAACTTTTAACTTATTCAAAGTTAAGTGCTTAAACCCCTGGATCTTATGGCTCTTTTCTTATCTTTCCTAAACCTGTATTACATATTGTATACACCCATTCCTATTGAGCTGATCAGAAATACCTTACATTCTTTGGAAAATCAAAACTCATAGGTCAGTCCTGACATTTACAGTACTGTGCAGAGACCACCCCTTTCCTTTATTTAATGTCCAGTAGAAAAACCCATCACGTACAAGTTATTTTAAAGTCTTTGGGGAGGGGGCATAAAACATGTTTAGCCATTAAGTCCAAATTAAATTAAGCTTGTCCACCCCTTGTCTTTTACTATAGCTTTTATTCCATTTGGGAGAATGTTGTGCAAAAATCTATATATATATTATATACCAGTATGTATGATATACTTCGTGTTGGGGGGCCTCTGTGTAATTTTATGTTAAACATGTGCCTTCTACATTTTTCCAGCACTGAGAAGGGAATATTACAAATGTAGTAGTTGATTAGAAACAAAGGAGGCCTATGATTTTTGCACAGTACTGTATGCTAACGTTTGTGTTGGCCGATTACATTTATACTATATAGTATATTGTGCACTTTTGAACAGCAATGCCTATGACTGGTCATAACTACCTATGAGTTGTAGTTTTAAAAAGAACCATTACCATCATGTATGTTTAGGTGTCATTTTCAAATAGTGATGCAACAATTGTGGCTATTTGTTGAATTTTAGTGACCAGCATAAATCAACTGGAGTATAATGTAAATACAACAGTAAAATTGTAGGCTTGTGAAAATTTGATATCAATCAATATCAGGTGAATTGTTCATCATAAGGAAAACAACCAGTTTTGCACTTTTGTATGGTAATGATTTTTGGTATATAGCCTTATCCATTGCATATTGGTTAAATATGTCATGTGTAATTTGTACTTTTGTTTTTTTTAACACTTAAATCAACAGATATAGTGTTTTTTTTCTTTGTGCAGTTTATAATGTGAAAGATTTGCTGTAAAAATACACTGAAAACAATAGCATTTTGTAGATTTAAATTTGTATTGGACTGTACAATACTGAAAACCCTATTTTGTACTACTGCATTTGCTACATAAAGGGTGTAAATGTAGCAAATATTGTATCCTCCATTATTTTGATTAAAATTAACTCCTTTTTAGGAGCTTTTGGATCCCTTGATTGATCAAAACACTCATTAAAAAAACTCAACTGTAGCTGAGAAGTCAATATTCTCACAGCACATTGTATAAAAAAGTGGTTAGAGTTCTTGTTTGCATATTGTATCCATTTGCTATAGCAATATTGCAAAAACCAAAATAGTGATAATTAGGAAATCACATATTGTGCAGTCCATATTTGTAATGAATTATTTTTTAAACAAGAAGGCGGCCTTCAAAGGCTGTTCATGAATATTTAGCAGACAGGTCAAGTAAATAAAAATGTCTTTGCCGAGCAGTCGGTGATCATCTGCTGGAGGATTGAATTATGTGTAGTAATTCATGTGATGAGCACAATAAAAAAAAAAAAAAGTACACCTTTCAGAGATCATGTTTGTTTATTACGATGTAATTGAAATTACAGATCACATGATATACAAATGGCTCCCAGGTTTATGGTGGTCATATGATACATTAGAAGAGGATACCATAGTACAGCAGACTAAAAAGAGATCAACGGATGACCAATAAACTTTGTTCCTAAAAACAGGCTACTGTTAAGTGTATGTTCAAAATAAATAGAAAACTAAAATAGTGTTTGAGTGGTAAGGTATAAAAAAGTAGAAATGTTACATGGATATAGGCAGAAAATTTTCATTGCAAAACAAGAAATGTTAATTAAAATAGCACCTAGTTCACGCTATACGTAGCTAGAGACTTTCTCTGGCGAACTCAAAACAAGCTAAATATTGAGGAGAAACTACAGACCTGTCGTGGCCTTGAGTCTTTGGTTTTGATTTTAAAGGCACCTTAAGAATTCAGTTACACAACTTTTTAGATTTTACTTTTAAATGCATTATGTATTATATATTGATTCATTTAATCCCTAATAGGATCTTTGTGAGGTGATATATTTGTAGAATGGGCCAGCTCCTGCTGCTGCTGTTGGTAAAGGTCATCACGCTACTGATAAATATATCCTTATAATACTATTAGAAATGCTGCTTGAGAGGGAAAACTGTCCAAATTGTGACATATCTATTTGACTGGGCCTGCTATAAGGCTACAGTATGTGAAATTCTGAAACCGCCTCCCCAAATTATCTGTCTCCTGTATTACTGTCAGGACATAATGACATTTTTAGTAAATATGACAGTTATTTTTATATATGTTATCTACTGCAGCTTTAATAGACATTTGGACAATTTTTTTAAATCAACCTTTTTAATAATCTAAAAACTTCTTATTTTATAAAGGAATTATATGCTTGTCCTATGCAATTTTGCAGGTTGCAATTATTGCTATACTGAAATGTAAATAAGTTTGATGTCCAGAATAAACTAATCTGTAGAAGTTTTTAAAATGACTGAGGAAACCATACATAATGAATTATAATAAAATTAAACATTTATTATACTAGAATGGAATCTGAGATCTAATGTAACGTCTATATAACTAAATAATTACCTCTAAGGTTAAATTCAAAATATGTAATGGAAAATTCATGTGAAATCACATGACCTTCCAGCTGGACATCTCATTTGCTTAACGCTTTAAAACAGTTATTGTGCTGTATGAGTATGGAAAAGGGCCTATGTTGTTCCTTTGCACAATTTAGTTTTATCCTCAGATTTTCTGTTGGCCATAAAACAGCAAATCATGCAAGTCTGGATCTTGGATATCGTCTTTAGATAAAACCAACTAAACCAAAGAATGATTTCTGAAGAAATCCATAAATTAACAATTAGGTCAAATGTTTGACCTTTTTCCCCTCATAGCTCTCATTTTAAACAGGGATTCTACCAAATTATCCAAACATTGCATAATTCAACTGTTAAAATGTAAATAACCATACAGAGTGGTTTAATGTGAAATGTGGCATTTTAGAGACACTCAGAGTCAGAATTGCTAACAGATGTGGTGATGGTAACCATTTATCTATTTTAATCACTTTAAAAGCCTCAACGCAGGCAGTTCTAATATGAAATACTTGTGAATGCATTTCAAGACCATTAAGTCATTATAAAGCTTTGGGCCTTAAATGATTTTTAAAAAATCCATTCACAGTAAAGTATAAATGCATGGTATTTTGTTCTGTTTTTACCACTGTCATCATAGAAACATAGAAAAAAAGGTTGGTTCAGTCATTTTGGGTAGAAAATAAAATTCATATATTTGTGTTGTAGAGATTACAACACCATTTTCACCACCAATGATACGTTTTTCTAAAATGCCCCATTTTACATCGAACCAATCTGATATGTATGAAGACAATGTAAAGGCAGTAAATTAAATATGCACCCTCTATCTGAGAAACTATGAATATACAAACTTATTTTTGCACACTCTCCATTGGGCCCAAAGATAATAAGGATCCTGAAAGCAAGCTAACAAAAAACCCCTTCAGTGTGTTTATTTTAGCCTTAAATGAAATTGAGCTTCTTTTACTTCTTTCAATTTGAGAACTGGGCTTGAGGTCCAGTAATGTTTGTTGAAAGAATAAGCTAAAATAGTCAGGAACATTATTTTTTGTGTGTAAATCTTACCTGACAGGGCTGATGTTGTTATTAAGGCAAGGGGTCTGCTTAAAGTATTAAAAATGAAATGCGACCCTTTTTTTTTATTAAGCCAATCTGAGATGATAAATAGGAACTTTCTCTGGAATCTATTGGGATGGATTTACCCTAGACATACAGAGCCTTGAGGCACTGAGGTAACTTTTTTATTTCTATAAAATACTTGGAATTGTTTTATAGAATGTCTTATTGTTTTGTTTTGTTTTTAATTGTAATAATCAACTGTAACTGTGTAGCACAAGATGTGCTATTACTGTATTTTAAATCCTTTTCAAAACATGGCCATACAATGTGACTGTCAGCATATCCATATGTTTAATCATTCATCAATCATTTAATCTTTTTCATTTTGAATCCAAAGTGCTTGAGTATAAATCATTTAAATTCAACTGTTCCATTTGTTTTGGAAAGTACTGTGCATCAGAATACTCATGGCTTTTAACACTGTTTTTTGTTTTGGTGTGACTGTTTCTTTTCCCTTTTCTTTCTTATGAGGCAGCTGTAAAAACATGATCAGAAACATGGCCTCAGTTGGCGATGTAGGTGTTTTCAATACACAGCACGATAGAGGATCTGGAGCAGCTGCGTGGCATCTGTTGTAAGAGGTGACCATCTTGGAGCGAGGAGGCTACACCAGTAACTGCGTGATTGTTGGTCCGCCATGTTTCACAGTAACTGTCTGTTTGCCGGTGTCCTGCAGTGCTCGAACCATGCCACACTAACTTTTCTGGCCTGTAAGAGAAAGCATAAGAAAATCAACCCATATATAAAACAAGAAATGAAAAATGTATAGAAATACTACATATTAAAAGTCTCACCATGCATCATCGTCAAGGACATCTCTGCCATCAAACGAGTAGATGCGAACATCCTCTCTCATTTTACCCTCAGATTCACCAAAGATAGACTCCCAGTTGCTGAATAACTCCTCATCCTGATAAAAAAGGAAACATTTAGTGATCTGAAGAAGCTCCATTTAGATTCAGGTTACAAGTGGCACCAGTACAATTGTTGAACCCTGTTGCTAAACAGATTTGGTTGCTTCTGAGCTAGTTGCCCCAGATCTGATTTGAGCCATTTTCATATGTGGCCCTAGATTCAGATTCCAAAGGAGTATATAGTCATACAAGACTGATGTGATCAGTCTTTTTTTAACGTGCATGCACTACACTTTGAATATGAAAATGTAGTTTTAATTTTTAAAAAAAACATTGCTTTTTGTTACATGTATTGTGGTTTATGAGAAGTGTGTATCAAAATGTATTTCAGTAATGCAAAAACCACATTTTCTTAAGTTACCATAGACTTCACATTACCTAAACATGAAAATTAACATTTACATTAATAATAACTTTGGCAGACACTCTTATCCAGAGCATGTGGATAAGCTCTTATCCATAGCATATCCATGGGTGCTTTATAGCCTTTCACACTAATAAACCTAGACTTAAGAGCTGCTAGTCAACCAAAATTCTAAGTTAATTCATACACACAAAATGAGATTCTTTTTCCTTTAAAGTAAGGACAGTAAAAAGTACTCATAGTACAGTAAAAGCACAAACACGAGCTACACTTCAAAATGTACCATTACCTCCCCAGTCCATATTAGCCATATATGCAAGATATGCTGCAAAAAACCTGTTTTGATCTCTCAGTTTTGTATCTGCCAATTCATGATGAAATTAAATGGAGTGTTTCAGTCAACTATTTTCTGAGTGAAGCACAATACAGGGCAGTCAATCTGCACAGATGTCATTTGCATACAGTACATCAGTATTAAAGGTAAGGATACACAGATGTAAAATGGTCATGTAAAAAGGAATTATGATTTGGTGTATTAAATCACACAAATGTCATAAGTGAACCCCAGGAAAAAAATTGAAATACAAGGAAAATTTTGCATAAGGGCCCCAAAAAATACCACTTCACTGACATGTTTGTCAGTTCTCAAACAGCAATCCATCATTTGTTTGTATTTTAATTTTATTCTCATGCTCAATGTTGTTTGGAGTCAGTTAATTTTACCACAGTGTTCACTGCTGTCATATAGAGCGTGAGCCTTCACTGCTGTCATATAGAGAGAATATCTCATACTTGATCCCCAGTGGCACAGCTAGCTAAGGTTTTGCCTTATCACCAGGAGTTGGAATCTATCTGCAATATTTAATAATAATCTATGCATACTATCTGCAATATTTTGGACAATACCGATAAAGTCGCAAGTCTGACCTTATCAATAACAGCTGATCTTAACAGCCAACAATTGTATCAGTTCTGGTTTGTTGTTTGATACCAATTTTTACAGCAAATGCGCCTGTATTGATTTTAATGTTTGATTGTGGGTCAATTTGGGAAACTTCGATACAGACAAGACATGAATGTGTCTGGGCAGAAAAATGAACTGAGCACTTAAGTTAAACAGCCTTTGTAACAAATTCCCCTTGACTAGAGTCAAAAGTAATTGTGATGATTAATACCACTTACTTTCAAGTTAACGATAGGAATCTGATCCCGGTCACTTTTGCGCACTATACTGTAGAGATCCTGGAGTCGTGATGAAAGAAAGGCCCTGAATGTGCCTTTGAGACCAATAGCTTGAGCCTGGAGGAAGCACTGGTGGTCCACTCCTCTAATACCCTGCATGTCACCTGCTTTAGGTGAGTTGAGGGCAATTAGGTGCAACTGGGGAAAAAAAATCAATATCAGAGGAAACTAAGCGTGAGCAGGTTTTAAACCATCATGTATATTAACAAATATATTTGTCATTCTCTTTCATTCCAGACATAGTGTCGCACATTTTAACACTAAAAGAGAAAAAAAGTATTCTGGCCTCTGTACTGGCCTTATAAGCAAATTATAGTGCATTTAGATTTGTCTGAAAACATTTTAAAACATCATTATATTGTTAGAACAAAGTCATTTTAACAATTAACAATTACCTTAATTTAATGGCCTTCGACTCAATTTCTGCTTTATATCTCTATTTATATGCTTTATATCTTAAACCAAAGAAAATAATTTAAATATTAAGAAAACATTTTAAAAGTCTATAGATAGAATACATAATCTTAAAATAATCTAATGACAAAAATTGTAAACTTTCTATTACATAACTTATTTCTAGTGTGTTAACCATTTCTAGTCCCTGACAACAAAAACAGTAGTTCTGGGTACTGACCGCAGGACCAGAGTTATGTTTGTGAGCAGGAAGATGGGATTCTGGGGGGATTGGCCTGCGCACTGGTGTAATGTGGTACTCAGATCCAGAGTGATGCGGGTGTCTTCCGTCAGGCTGGTGAGGCTGGTATCTGGGGTCTGGTTCAGGCTGATGACGTGGATCCAGGTATCGTGGGTCTGAGTATCTGGGGTCCACATATTGGGGATCTGAGTGCCGTGGATCAGTTGGAGGAAGGTATCTTGGGTCAATAGCATAGCGTGGGTCATACGGAGGTTGGAGTTCAGGATCAGGCTGTTGGGGAACTCTGGAAGAGTCTGGAGAGTATGGCACCACAGGAGGGGGCTCCACTGCTGCTACATGACTGTCCTACAGATGGACAAAGAGAATGAGATGTGTGCTGCAAACATTGCAATAGCAGTTTTATTGTTTCTACATTTCTTTAATAATACTAACTTGGAAAACAGATGGCATGATTCTGATCATGAAACATTGAATATCAGCAGATACCAGTACCACTGTATTTCTTCTCTAAAAACTACTAAGTTTTTAAACAAGGCTATTTTAATTAAAGCACATTCTTGAAGATGGAGCATCATAAAGTAGGCTACCATGTGTAAAATGCTTAAACAATCTACAACCCCACAGAAGGACATACAGGTGAGTGTGTACTATTTTAGGTTAGATATGTTACAGGGTTGGATTATGGCAGTCACTGTCAAACACAGTGGTGCTTGAAAGTGTATGAACACCCGCCTCTAGAATTTTCTATATTTCTGCATAAGTATGATATTAACAACAGCGTTGCAGACCAGTCCTTAAAGTAGTTAAAGAGAACCCAAGTAATCAAGCAAGACAAAACTATTATAGTTGACCTTTTTAGGGAAATGATCCAATACATATGATATATACATACCTGTAAGTGACAAAAGTAAAAAAAAATGCAAATCAGAATTTGATTTTGTTTTTTTAAAAACAGGACCTCCACTCACACCTAATTGTGATTTACCTTCATATTAACTGCTAATCTTACAGGTGTACATACATTTTGCCACTTAATATTTAATTATTTGCCCTAATAAAAACAAAGTATATATTTTTTAAAAATTAGATGACGTTTGAGGTCATTTATGCAGTCCTAAAAATATATAAATATAGAAAGAATTCCCAAACTTCAAGGCACCACTATATATATATATAGTAATCAAGTAATCTAGCAATTATTGTCGATGAACAATTGAGCATTCTTGTAGACCCAATTTTTTGCAGTAAATATTCACACATTTGTGAAATCCTGTGTTTTTCTCTCTTTCAGGAATGCACATACAGATTATTTTTTAAGTGTTTTAAGTGTTTATTTTTTAAATGTACATTTAAATTTTTATTTTGAACAAATACATTATGATTGAATAATTGTGACTATCTTAGATTGGATTCATCTTCTGCTATTGGCCCAAAACCAGTAATTGGTACTGGATTGGTGCCATCTCTGTTAGCAAACTTAGTGGCGTGGTCCAGTGAGGACATATAATTAGAGAGATTTGGTTATTTACCTCTAATTAATCATATTAAAACCCCATTTCCAAAAAATATTCTGTGTAAAATGTAAATAAAAATATAATGTGGTGATTTGTAAATCATATAAAACCATATCTGATAATACATTTCAAAAATGTTTATATGGGGACATGTTCAGCCCTTTGTTGCATTACCTCAACACCATATATACATGTCATCAACATCTATAAACTGAGGAGACCAAAGTTTTTCTGTGACATAGGATGTCAGGTGTTTAACAATTCAGCATCTCCTTTGTCATAGTTTTCATTTCACAATTCACCAAATGTTTTCAATGGAGGACAGACCTCTTCTACATTTGAGCAATGCAGTTTTAATGTGTGTAGAATACATTTTGGCAAGGCCTTTTCTGTAAAAGATATCTGGACAGCAGCACATGTTGCTCCAAAATCTGCATATATCATTTAGCAGCAAGGTGGTAATGTTCTTGGATCATGTTCATATATGGTTTCTTCTTTACATGGTAGAGGTTTAACTAATTGTGTTTATAGGCAATGGTATTCCTGAGCCCATGCAGTGATTTTTTACTACAGAATCATATCTGTTTTTAAAGCAGTGACGAGGGCCCAGTGATCACAGCCTTCCAATACTGAGTTTATCCCTTTTGCCTTGCATACAAAGATTCTCTAAATCTTTTAATTATAATATGCATTGCCGATGAAGAAATTATTCATTTTAGTGTTTATTTTTGTTTATTTAGGTAATTTAGTTGTAACCTCCTCCCCATATTTACTTCTGAAAGACTCTTTGGCATTTTTCTTTTTTCCCAGTCATCTTACTGACCAATTAATTAATTCTATTTAGCATTACACACCTTTTTCAGTCTTTTCCTATTCCTGCCCCAATGTTTTTAAAACATGTTGCTG
Source organism: Arnoldichthys spilopterus (assembly GCA_037974385.1). Taxonomy (NCBI): domain Eukaryota; kingdom Metazoa; phylum Chordata; class Actinopteri; order Characiformes; family Lepidarchidae; genus Arnoldichthys; species Arnoldichthys spilopterus. The sequence goes on from JBBPDA010138194.1 coordinate 15,630, forward strand.
GCATTATATTTTAAATAAGCATATATTTTTCAGAAAACAAAAATTACTCAACATTTTAACATTTGATATGTCTTCTTTGTCCTATTTTAAATTAATATTAGAGTTTCCACAATTCACAAGTAATTACATTTATTTTACACTTTTTGAAAAAGAGAATTTACAAATTCATTTGATTTATGATTGCATGTATACACCAAATAAATAAATGAAATAACCCAGATATTTATGTTAAACTCACCAAATGTTCTGGAAATGGTGTATATTCTCCCAGCTGAAATAAATCGATAAAAACAGAATGAACTACGATACATATACAATGACAGAAAAAACACTTGTAATTGACTGTACTCTCTTATGAGATGACATTGTCATGTTCTACCATGATTTTCTGGACACCGTCCCGCACTCTGATATAGAAGTCTGTGTTGTCTATTATGTAGACCAGTGTGCCTTCTGGATGCTGTCGTGTGGCAGCCATTGTGTCAAAAGATCTCATAACCATGACCTGAAGTGACAAAAATGAGGTTAAAATACAAAAGACACGAGACAGTACAGGTTAAATTTTGGTGTGTTTAAGCTTACCCCAGATGACCGTCCAGGAATTCCAGGGGGACCTGGAGGACCAGGTGGTCCAGGAACACTGATGGCTAAATATTAATAAAATGTTTATTTTACATGGTAGTTTAACATGAGCGGTATTAATAAGTAATATAGGCATAGTTGGCAGGAGGTTTATTTTTTATTTAACAGTACTTCTTACGTTGTGATGGTCTGTATGCCCCTGGTAATGCTGGTCCTGGTGGTCCTGGCAATCCTGGCGGTCCTGGTAGACCTGGATTTCCTGGTCTACCTGGAAAACCGGTACCTGGAAGTCCAGGAGCTCCTGGAGGTCCGACAATAGATTCTCCTCTAGGGCCCTATATAAAAGAGCATATAATATGCATTTGCTTGACAGGTTATGGAATATGGCTCCATGTCATATACCGAATAGCCAAATTATTTTTTATACCTATGTACTAGGGTGTTGCACCTCCTTTGGCATTCATAATGTGAGCATAAATATGTGCTAGATGTACTCAGCAGAACTTTTGTAATGTGTTACTGAATAGTCGTGCTATGAAAAGCACGAATTACAGGAAAATTGCTATTATGTGTCTGGAGCGAATTGATGATACGTGCATTGTGAGCCAGTGGATTATCACACTAGACATATCTATCCAAATGTGGATGAACTGTATCCATAAAGGAATTAATTTGTTTAACAACCATGGTCAGATACATTGTATGGTTCTGTATGATTCACATGTTCTTCTTTTGATATCAGAGATCCAAAAGTGTGCAGAAAAAAACACACATTGCCTTCTTCAACTTACTTACCTAATAGATATAGCAGATATAGTAGATTAGTTTAACTAGTTATGCACTGTTTTAGTAAAAACTTGATTAACAACCTTTTTTCTGCAATCTAGTCATTTTATTCTTCATCTTTCCCATTGAGAAAACAGGGCTGTTGATTTACTTAGTAAATTGTTACAAATTATGGTGGTGACATTTAAACTTGTATGCAGAATCTTGTTTCCACATATAGACCACAATAATTAGCCCAAACTTTTTGCAGCCCACTGGAAATTCTTCTGACCCTCTTAATTATCTACTCTGTCTGAACAAACGTTTGCTCTTTCAAGTACATTCAAGTTATAAAAGTGGTGCCTTGTGAGATAACATCAATAACCCCAGTGTTAAATTAAGATGTGATCTTGTTTTGACCCCTCTGGTTTAATCCACTAAGTTTCCAACCTTTTTTTTACTTCTTGCATTATTGTAGGTAATCTTAGTGAGTGTCGACGTTTCTTCAAGGAGTGGTCAGGATTCACCAAAATTATTTTTAAAGGTTTTATTTAAAAGAGAGGAAGAGCAATTCCAAAATAAATGAATAGGCTGCTGGAAAAAAAGATTCTCTCAATCGAGGATCCTCAGGAGAAGGTTAGGCAGAAAATCAGGAGTGCAGAGCTTCAATTTGCATTGAAGGTCTCTGGGCACTAAATGATTGCTAACAAGAGATTATATACCAATTCAGAAAAACTATCTGTGTTTGCCACGTATCAAACCAGTTTCATCCAGCTGTGAGTGTCAGTAGCATCTAAAGTCTGGTCTTTACAGTGTGATGGAGTGCAAAGTATCCTTGATCGGAGATTACATATGGTTCACATGGTCTGTTTGGTCTACAGATGCTGAGGTGTCAAGAGCGTTAACCATAGGTAAGCCTTTGAATAGGTTGTACATGGCTCAGCACCAAAAACACACCTTACTTAAAGTCAGTAAGGTAATTTTTCCCTTTCAGTTACTCATTTGAGCACTGCTAGAAACAGGAATGTATTGTTTGTATGAAGGTGGAAGCTGTACCCTACAAAGTAGCGACTCTTACCGGAGGGCCTGGTATTCCAGGTTGACCTTGTACCCCATCATAGCGAGGATTATAGTAACCACCTCCTGGTTCTCCCTTCTGTCCTTTACTGCCTTGCTCACCCCTCAGTTCATTCTAAAATGACAAGTATGTTACTGTTATCCAGTCATACATAACTAACACTAAGAGAGACAGGGATTTACTTACCTTTAGTGCATAAATGTCAAAGCTACCGGTGAGACCTGTGATAAAAACAAATACATGAATAAATAACACTCAGATCTAGAAAATGTGCATTTATTTGAATTTCAGTCTTGGAAAACTCACTTGGTTGGCCATTAATTTTAATATTACCACCAGTAATTCTCTAAATTAATAATCAGTACCTGGCAAACCAGGAATGCCTGGAGCTCCCCGTTCTCCCTTTTCTCCTTTGGCTGTAAGGTAAATAAATAAAATGATAAATGTATCAATTTACAAAACAGTTCTGTTTCTAAAATCTGATAAGCTCATGTAAAGTAGTAGTAAAACAACTGATATTCACACATCACTGCACACATTAGTTAAATTATGCATTAATTGGGTAAAATGATCAAAACAGAGTTTGTTGTTCCTTGTTACATTATTTAGCGCCCATAAATTACTGTTAATGAAGTATGTTGCTTGATAAAGTATTTACAGCAGTGATTAGCAACAAATAAAATATTTATTGAAAATTAGCATATATTGTCATATTGTATTATGAAAGTCCTTCTAATGTTTAGCCTCAAGTAGCTTACTGCTTTTATCACAGGACTTATGTGATAATAAATAAGACAGTCATACTCACTTAAATAATATCTGGATCTGTCATCATAGCCCTAAAAAGAAAATGTTTTCTTGAAACAGTAGCAGCATACATTTCAGGTTGTATAAATATATTTTATATATGTCAATCACTTGATTAGTGGCACTGACCCTATCTACAGATGCTGCAGGTCCAGGAGGCCCAGGTGGGCCTGGTGGTCCAGGAGGACCCTGAAAAGGATTGATAAAATTATATCAGATCTAAAACCATTTCGTTCAGGGTTTTAGTCTGAATTCATATAGTAGCTGCTCATTTCTTACCGGATAACTATATCCATAGCCACCTGGACCCAAACCTCCTGAATCTCCCTTTTCTCCTTTCCTCCCATTTACACCTGGACGACCCTGAAATCAACAGCAGTACATTATTTGTTAGGTTGCATTTAGAAAATAAAAAGAAACCTTTGCAAAGCACCTTTTACCGACACATGAAAAAATAAGTTCATTTTATGGAAATTATTGATTTTTTTCCCCAACATACACCAATCAGTCATAACATTAACACTACTGACAGGTAAAGAGGATAACATTGACTAGTTATTTCATTACAATTACACCTGTCAGTAGTGTGGGATATATTAGTCAGAAAAAGAACAGAAGCAGGAAAAATGGGCAAGTGAAAGTATCTGAGCGTTTGACAAGAGCCGTGTTGTGATGGCTAGACGACTGAGTCAGAAAAACAGCAAGACTTGTGTAGTGTTCCAGGTATACAGTAGTTAGTTCTTACAAAAAGTGATGCACGGAAGGACAGCAGGTGAAATGGCTACAGGGCCACGGGCACCCAAGGCTTACTGATGGATGTGGGCACTGAAGGCTAGCCCATCTTGTCTGATCCTACAGAAGAGCTACTGCAGTTTAAAAAGTGAATGCTGACTATGATAGAAAGGTGTTGGAACACACAGTACACCAGTCATTGCCATTTCCACAGCATGAAGAGGACCTACTGAATATTGGCCAGTGGTTTTAATGTTATGGCTGATTGGTATATTTAAACAAGCAAACATTCGCCCTTTTATATGCTGCAGATTTCATAGCTAAGTCAATGACTGCAGGCTGCCCAGTCAACAAGCAACTCCAAACCATAGTATTTCCACCACCATGCATCACAGTTGGTATTGGGTTTTTTCCCAGAAAAAATGTCTTTGGTATACACCACATATGTTCACTGTTACTCTGGCCAAACAGCTCTATCTACATTATTCCCAAAGGCTGTAGTATTTCTCTAATATTCAAAGGTTCTTCCTGACACACCTCCCATGCAGGTAAAAATTGTTCAGTCTCTTTCTGATTGTAGACATGCACACTTTTATACCAACAGTTGCAAGTTTTACCTGCTAATTCCATCAAAAGTCTGTATTTCTTACAGACTTATTTTCGCATCAAATGGTCTGCCCTGAAGCTGAATTTGCTCCGGCAGCTGGTGCTGGACACTTTCGAATTGTACAGCATTTGAAAATAATTTTTATAATTATTTTTAAATCCATTGCCAGACTCATAGGCAACCTTTATTCTGAAGCTGTCCAAGAGTTCTGTAGATCTTGGCATGATGACACCACACACTTTAGTAGCAAAGAGGACACAGACCCTAGATGTCAGGTTTAATTAAGACATGTTCCACCTGTAGGAAGTTCTAATCAATTTCACCTAATCTGAAAGTCATGATTGTAGTTTTGTAGACTTGAAGGCATCATAAATTTAAGGATGTACTTCACTGTGTGATTGGTCTGCTTTTGTTCATTTTAATAATGAAAATTACTACAAAATGTCAATTTATGTGTCACTTGGAATATAATTATGTTTATCAATAGTGGGCACTGTATCAAAGAAGATGAAATGTTTGCTTGTTTAAATATGTTTTAAAAAATCAACAATTTCCATGGAATGCTCTTCTTTACATGACTGTACAGTGCTGCAATTTTTCATCCTTGAATGATTCTGAGTAACAGCTCAAGGCCACTTTTGCTGAATTACTCACTGGCCTCCCTGGTAGTCCTATTTCTCCTTTTGGCCCTGAAGGCCCTTGTGGACCCTGAAAAATAAAACAGTACACAAATGATGTGGATATTTTGTTGGCATAAAAGGGGAAACTGGCACAATTACTATAATCCATATATCCCATTGACTCCAAATGTAACATAGAGTAGTGCATTTTGTGTTCTGTAATTTTGTACTACAGTTTCATGCTAAAGTTGCTAAAGTAATGGGCAGTAATAGCCACTTGTTTGCAATGGTGCAAACTGCATGCCTAAATAACCAAACTCTTTCCCCAAACCACAAACACTATCTCTGTAGAAGTTTCGACATTTTGTTAATTAAATAAAAACTAAAACCTGCAATTTGTAAATTCCCTTTAACCTTTATTTAGCTCCCAAAAGTACAAAGTAAATTAGTTTTAATGGTTTGGGTGATTTTGCTTGACCTTCAAGCACTCAGAAGGCATTGCATGAAAAACTGTCATACTTTCTAAACTTTTCCATAAATGGGATTTGTACGTCTAGTATGACTAGCTGCAAAATAAATGATGGACAAACAGCTGTAGCAGTTATTCTGATAGCTGAATTTTGTGCTTTCTGTAGGTAACAGCACGTAATACAGTGTAAGAAATTATACTACATTAAATAAAAAATTTAAGATGTAATGTCAAACACCAAACATGTTCACTGTATAACTACATTTGGAAAAAATTGTTGCATTAATTCTTCTGGACTCATACACAAGCTACATTTTCTTTATGTGTAATTTTCCTAAAGACAAGGAAAACTCACTGGAGGCCCCACAATCCCTGAAAGTCCTGATTCACCCTTGAAAGAGATCAGTTATTAAAGTTAGTACATAAGTTATACTGCAAATTATGACAAATTCATATATATATATATATATATATATATATATATATATATATATACAATGGGTACGAAAA
>JBBPDA010138235.1:0-21787 GCA_037974385.1 Arnoldichthys spilopterus
TGCCCGGGCCGGGACTCGAACCTGAGACCTTCAGGTCTCAAAGGCAGTGTCCTAACCACTAGGCCACCACTGCCCTATAAGCTCAACAGCTAAACCAGAGTACACAACTTTAACATTACCGGCTACCGGCGAACAACCGAGTTGGGCAGCCAGTAATGCAGAGGATTCTTACAGGACTGACCCTGCTCACTTGGGAAAGATCAACAATTCAGTCTGCGGAAAGCTTCTGAAGGCACATACAAACATCAGAAATGTTTGTTAAAGCTTGTAAATGGTGAGTACTCAAGACTTCTATATTCCCCACCCATCAGATCTGTGTTTTGTTTTGCATTTTCAAGTACAATAATGCTCATGTTTTGAACACTGGAAACACAGAGCACAGGTCTGAAGTCATTTGAGCATGGTGTGGTTGAGAAACTGGATTTCTATGATTTGATTAAGGAATTTGCAGCAAAGAAATGCAGAAAAGTACAATTTTCAAAAACATCAATCTTCGCTAATCTACAGTACGTCTTAAGTGATTTGTTGGGACTGCTCTTGTACACTTCTACTGCTCATTGCTTAGAAAGCTGTGACCGATGGTCTGGTCATTTGGTTTAAAGTGCTGAAATGGCATGTAATGTGCCTTTCATACTGCTTTAAAAAGATTACAACAATGTTGTCTGTTTTCTGGCTTGCTATTACATTGTCTTTTCACTGCATCTTCCATTATAATTTAACTCTCTATATGTATTTGTAATGAAAAACATAAAAACTGTATTAGGCATTTGTCTCTGGTTCACTTGTAGTACGGCAATGGCCAGCTAAAGATTTAAGTTTCTGATAGAGCACAGACTTTATTTCTTATAAGCTAACAAATTGTGTAGTAGTCATAAACCTAACTCTGTGACTCTGAGCCATAAAACTTGATGGGTAAAACACTTGTTTTGTACTCAAAATATTTTTGTGTAAATAGGGCCCCAAAAATGCATTTGCCCAGGGCCCCCCACCCTCCTTAATCTGGCCCTGCTAACAGGCATTATGATTAGGTACTACGGTAAAGTTCCGAAAGGTACAGTCATGTGTGGCCACAATTTTGGCAGCATAATAATTTCAGAAAAAATTCTGTCAGGCTGTAGTTTGGTTTGTACAAGATGTTGTGAGGATGTAGGAATTTTTATTGGGCTGCAATCGAGTGCAAACATAATTTTGAAAGAGGACAGTCAGGTGTAGACAGAATTTTCACAGGCTACATATTTAAAAACTGTTTTAACAGACTACAGTCAGATTTAGGCACAGTTTTATTGTGTTCAAGCCAGATTTAGACAGTTTTATCAGCCTACAGTAAGGCTAGGGCAGGTCTTCTTAGTGTGTATCCTTCCTCACAGATCACAGGACAGGATGGATTATAATGAATGCAATAAAACACAATAGCTGTTGCAAATGTCTGCAGTGCCAGATTTACTAGTACCTGTGCATGTGGGAGTCTTGTGTGTCCACTGTCCAGTGTGTTCACACTGAGTGGTGTGTGAGCCTTCCAGCTCAAAGCCCTCCTCACAGCTGAAAATGCAGGTGGAGTTGTAGCTGTTTGGAGAGATTGGGTGACTGCATGTCATACTCCAGTTGCTGGAGTTGCCAGTGATAGGCAAACACTGTACAGCTGTGGATCCAAACACAGGAATAAATTAAAACTGTGATAAAAAAAAAAAAAAAGGCACAGGCCTGCCTTTTTCTTAGTATGGAGAAAAAAGATTGTGTATGTTTGCATACATTATACATACTACATGTACCTAGTTTTTAAAGCAGAGGAATTTCATCTAATTTCTTTCTGCAGCACTTTCCAATGTGGAAAATCTTAAATGTTTTCCTGTCCTAATGACTATGATGAGAAATTAATTCGATTACTGGTACTTTATACATTGTTAGGAACTGGTAGAGAAACACGACTGTTGTACCTTCACAGATTGGAAGTCTGTCGCTCCACATCCCCTGAGAGGTGCAGTGTGTGAAGTTTTCACCAATAGGCTGAAAACCATGGTCACACTCCAACCAGCATGTGGAGCCATAACTGAACTCTTCTACAGGGTCCATACAATGAACAGAGCCATGAGGGACAGACTTCAGTGTGCTGCACCTTAAAACTTAAAACAATAATAGTGTAATAGGAATACCTTAGACACTAGAACACATATTACACTGTCAACATAAAGACTTAATCAATGTCTAACTAGAAAAACTAAACTAGCTTGAACCCAAGAAGACCCAGCTCTACATGTTGGGTTTGATTATATTCACACATCTTTTTTCAGATATTTGTAGTAAATGTGTTTATGGATAATGAAAATTGTTATTGCCACAAGGTTATTCTTCACTTTTGTGCAGACATAATTTTGACAGATAAATGAGATTTAGACCGAATTCTAACTAGCTATAGTCAGACTTAGGTACAGTTTTATCAGGCTACTGTCAGGTTGGGACAAAATTTTGTCACACACAGGTTAGGATAAAGGGATGAGGGTTAAGCCACATTGGACTCAAGGAGACTGTTCTTGTCTGTATTCAGGTCTGGACCAGACTGTTAGGCCTAAATAAAGGTCTGTCATAGACAACATGAATTAGTAGCATACTTTCACATGCTGGCAGTTCTGCAGACCACTTGCCAGTCTCAAGGCAGGTCAGTGTGTTCTCTTCACTTAGTGTGTATCCTTTCTCACAGGTCACAGTGCAGGATGAACGGAAGGAGAACTTTGCCAATGGGTCAGTGCAGGCCAAGAGACCCTTTGCAGGGGACAGGAGGGTGCCACAAGACAATGCTGAAACAACAGTAGTGCATAATCAGGTATGGAAGAAATTATGAGGCTGTTGTACATTTAGATCAATAAGAAGAACTTTTCCAGTCATTTTCAAGAGAGTAATAGAAAATATTGTTCACCAAAGGGATATTTTGTCTAATACAAAACATTACTGTCACCTTTCACTTTATTTCCTGATGTCTACATTTCCACAGCCATTGTGAAAGGCACATTTAATCATCATCAACTCGGCTGTTTCACAATAAAGGAAGGGAGAGGTATCGCCTTTCTGCCAGAGTCACCGTGGGAGCTAAATGAACTTCTGCAGTGGTGAATTAAAAAAACTGAAGCCTAATTGCTGATCTGCTGATCATCCTTTGCATATCTTTTAACATGCTGATAAATATGAATTCATACCTTTGCAGATGGGAGTCTTGTGTGTCCACTGTCCAGTGTGATCACACCAAGTTGTGTGTGAGCCTACCAGCTGAAAGCCCTTCTCACAGCTGAATGTGCAGGTGGAGTTATAGCTGTTTGTGTTGAGAGGATGGCTGCAGTTCATACTCCAGCCAACAAGGTTATCACTGATTGGAGGACACTGGACAACTGTAATTTTAGAAAAAACAAATAAATGTCTGAGGATGTGTCATTAAATTGGACTTGGCTCTTGGTATTTGGACAAACATGTGGTCAATTTTATCCATGGGAAAACTAATTGTGTTTTCAAAAATAATCCTTATTTGAGCTCCGAGCTCCAAAGCCTATATGTGGTGAGTCAAATGTCACCAAAATACTCAAGCTTTATCCAGTGTGGTAGTGAAGTGATTTGGGCAGTAATAGACTAATAATATTAGATTAAAATAGATTAATTTAGTCATTCTGCAAGCTGCTAACCTAACAATTATGCTTTCTTTGGTGGTGGTAGTGGTGGTGGTGGTGGTGGGGGGGGGGGGGGTGTTGTCATTGGAGACAAGACATTCTTGTCACTTTTTACAGTGTTATTGGCTGTTTGTGTTAGTAATTGTATATCCTTTGTATTATGCAGTGTTTTTGTACAGTCAGAAACTCTCTAACTGCCCAGATAAATGCTTCAACAGTTCGCCCAGGTGCTCAGACCATTTATCATTTATAAAATCCGTATTCCAACTACTTAATGTCCTCAGAATTCAGTTAAATCAAATTTTGATTCAAACATGAATTCAATTAAGTTTAATCTAGCTTTGGGGGAAAATGAAAATTTTTGTTTACTCCCGGGGCAACTGTGATTTTCAAAAGTATGATTAATTTTACACATAAAAGCACAGTTTTTACCCAGAGATAAATGGATGTTTTAAATGGACATCCTAAGGTCTATAGCTATACACAATAAAAAACAATAAAGGTCCTTAGCTATATGCAAAAAAATAATAAAGGTCTATAGCTATACACAATAAAAAACAATAAAGGTCCAAAGCTATACGCAGTAAAAACAATAAAGGTCCTTAGCTATATGCAATAAAAACAATAAATGTCCTTAGCTATGCTTGTATTCACAAGGTTACAATGTTATCAGTTATGGTAACGGTTCATACCCTGGCACTCAGGAAGGTCACTATTCCAGGCCCCAGATTCCAGACAATGTAGACTCTGTGAACCCTGTAGTGTGTAGCCATTGGCACAGTGAAACTGGCAGGATGAGTTAAACCGAAACTCTCCATAAATATGATTACACTGCAGAAAACCATGGACCGGTTCCCTGAGGAGCCCACACTGTACAGCTGAATAAATAAAAAGAAAGAGTGAATATGGCAAACACACACACAAGCATGCGTGCCCGCCTGCATGCACACACATTCTTTTGTTATCTGGATGGTCTGCCATACCTTCTTCACAGCGGGGGCCAGTGAAACCGGGATCACACTTGCATTTATAACCTCCAATGTTTTCCAAACACTCAGCATGCTCACTGCAGGATGTCTCAAAACAAGATGCTGCACACACATACACACACACACACACACACACACAAAATGCTATTATTTACACATCCATTTAGGAAAGTTCTAAACATTCATATATTTTTCTAAAAAAAAGTCATTTATTTTCATTATCTTTTGGCTTCAGCAAATGGCCAGAGGTTTATAAAACATTTGATATCAATCTATTATTTTTCTTCTTCTAAATGATATTCTACACTTTGACTTTTTGTCCTGGTCATTCAAATTGAATTAGAATTTTTCAAAGTTCAGAGCTGTTGTTTTGATTTACTAATTTAATTAAATAGCACAACTATTAACCCCTTAAAAGCCAAAAATCAGCCAATTATCCAAATTAGCATTAACCAATTAGCAAATAGCTCAATGGGTGCAAATGCCTCACTAACTTAATAATGTTAGTGCATTTTCCTGTGTAATTACTGTTGGATAAACCTAAAAGTTTAGGAGCTGAGTTTATAGATCTCTGAAGTCACGTTGCCATTCTGTAGTCATTCTCTTTGCCATACATTTTACTTCTGAATTTCAAGGTGAATAGATGCTAAAACATGAATATTGCTGCATATAAGCGAACACTGCTGCACTTGATGTGACATCAAAAGACTGACCAAGACCCACATTAAAGCTCTGGCAGTAGTATCTCTCAGTTTGGAGGTCTGGTTTTGGTATATACGAGTGCAGTTTTCCACAAAAAAACAGGTTGGACACTTTAATGAAATAGAAGACTTTAAAATTATACATATGAGATTTTTTAAACATACCATTCACTTTCCAATCCACAAAGTTCATATACAAACAATAAGCTGCAAATATTGGTTATTTTGAATGTGTTGTTTTTGTGATGCATGAAATGTATATATATATATATATATTGATCAGCGAAAACATTATAACCACTGACTGGTAAAGTAAATAAAATTGACTATCCAGTTATTTAATTTTAACAGCACCTATCAGGGTGGTGGGATCTAAAAAAAAAGTGAAAGTGACTTGTTTCTCATAGTGAACACACTCAATCACACAAATTGCACCACAATTAAATGTGAACTCTGCATTTAACCTGTCACACATGCACACATGGAGCAGAAGGTAGCCATCAACAGCACCTTGGGAGCAGAGTAGTGGGCCAGTACCTGCACTGGTACCCAGGCCAGGACTTAAACCTGTGACATTCTGTTCACAAGAGCAAGGTCCTAGCCACTAGGCCACCACTGCCCAGTTTTTAAAGTGAAAGAGCAACAAGTGAGCAGTTCAAAGTTCATATATTGGAAGCAGGAATGGGTCAGTGTAAGGATCTGAACCACTTTGACAAGGACCTTATTTTGATGGCTAGAGCATGTTCAGAATAGCAGGTCTGGTGGAGTACCTACCAAAAGTGATTCAAGAAAGAAGAACTAATGATTTAGGTACAGGGTCATGAGCATCCAAGGCTCCAAGGCTGTGAGAAGTGAAGATTCAATCCTAAGGAGGAGCTTCTATAGCATAAAGAGTGAATGCTGACTCTGATAGAAAGATGTCAGAACACAGTGCACCACAGTCAGAGCTGTTTCAGCAGCATGAGGAGGATCCACACAATATTAGACAGGACATTTTAATGTTATGGCTGATCGATGTATGTGTGTTTACATATGGCCATCTATTCCACCTACAGTATTGTTATGACTCACAATACAAAATGAGCAACAAGAACAGACATACATATGTTGGTCATAAAAGCACAGTAACTAAACAGCCTGTTTAATTCTTTTAATAATTATTTTTATATTTTAATAATAATGGAATGAGGTAATGTAATGGGGAAATGAACTATGAGTGTTTGGTGCATCAAATCATACAAATGCTATGAGTAGACCTCAAGAGAGACTTGTAGGCAGAGGTGGATATTTCAGGTCCAGAATGTAAATATCCTCTCCAGGATTTTTTTCTGGAGATGCCACTGCTGCTGGTTTGAGCTCATTAGACAAACCAGTTTGTTGAAATAATATCCTGGAGACAATTTTTACTTTCTGGAAATTAAAGGTTCACCTTTGTAGGATATATACTTTTTAGTAGTAGATTTATTTTCATACAAGAGCCTTTCAATGTACAGAAATATCAGCATGTAGCATTTTTGTGCCATTCATATTTCAGCTGCTACATGAACTTGTCATTCAGAGTTACACAGTTTAGGAAGATGTATACAAGACAAAACATTAAATTAAATACCGAATTGTTACATAAAACAATAATATGAACAAAAAATGTTACCTTTGTAACAAAGTGGCGCTTTTTTTTTGCTGCATCTCTCGTCATTCCACTTGCTTGTGTCCTTGTCTCTCCTTATGTAGATCTCCACACAGTCCTCGCCTCTACCCTGGTTATTGGGTTCTCCTGCTGCCCAGTTTGCTGCTTCATTAGTCAGGGGCTTCTTGGTACCCACCCACAGCCAATGTCCTTTCTCCTTTCTGATGCCAATCCAGTAGTATTGGCGATGAAAGGGCAGCACCTCATTCAGGTAACGGATCTCTTCCTGGTTCTGTATGGCCACCATATCCGTGTAAAGCTGCTGGCACCACTGGCGAGCCGTTTCCCAGTCCATGTTGTTCTCTGTTTGGAAATGGTACGTCCAGGCCTGGGCTTCTAATTGACATGTGACTGGTTGTGTTAGAGTTTTCTAAGAATATTGCATACCTGCTGTTTCAGTAAAATCTACGGGACCATTTGCATTATAGCTCTCAGTTTATCCTTTGAACTCTAAGGGTTCATACAGTACTGTCAAACGTCAGAAGCATCCCATGTGTTCAATTTCATTAATTACATGCTATTCTGTTTTTCAGTGTCAGTGAAAAAATGAGAAAATATATCCAACATCAATAATACATAAATCTTTCAGGATTTCACACTTCACTACTGTAATGTGTAATAATGACATTAATTAATTTTTTAATCCCCCTTATTTTAAGCACAACCACTTACAGTTGTGTTCTACCAAGAAAAGCTGCTCATAAAGCTCTCAGCTCTCAATCATTACGTTGCCTTTCTAACAGACATTAAAATTCACACAAGCAACTACCCACATATATATCAACTGCCTTGTACATTTAATCTAAATGGCTTAAGAAGAGATTTCTTAGCAGATCAGATGAGAAGATAATTTACTTGCATAAAAAAAGAAGGACACTAAAGTAAAAAAAGAAAAAAAGTAAAGTAAAAAACGGAGAAAAAAGTCTCTTAACAGCCCTGAAAGACATGGTGGACCACCAAAACCGCCACCTTCAGATGACTAATGGTAAATAGCTTGCCATGTGTTGTACTTATGTAGCCATGCCCCTTACTCATTGTTCTCAGCTGTGTCTTCTTTTCTGTTTTCTTCTGTTCTTAGGTGCAGTTTTGCTCTTTTATTTAAACCCTTGTATTTGCATCTGTCTTTGCCTGGTCTCTGTTACACGACTGTGTCACTGCTGTGTTGTTTCTGTGTTTCTGGAATTCTCCTGGATATCATTTTCATGCATGCAAGTTCTTGTCTTGATGTTTACCTATTCTTGCATTTATTTCCTTCTTTAGCCTCCGTGTTTATTTGCTTTATAAATAAAACCCTCAAACTATTCCCATTTTTGCTTACTTCCTGCAAAATCTTATTATACTAAAAAAAGTACATTCTGTTTAGTTTTTATGTTTTTAGTTATTTTTCGAACAAACAAGTTTTTTTCAAGACAAAAAATAATAACCTTTCTTCTTACTCCAACTGTAGTAGACATGTTTGGTGTCTGATTTTGATTAGCTTTGCACTGAAGGCTAATGTAGCTAACATTTAATGGAAATGTATATCTCACCAATTGGCATCATGCATACTTTATTCCTTAACCACCACACACTTGTCTAAAACCAAAGTAATTTTTTATCTTAAATTCACTTAAATTCTAAAAAAAATGCTCAAATACATAAAATATGGTCACATGGGCAAAAACAGCAAGTCAAGTTTTTTGAAACCACATAAGCAAGTCTGTTTGAGATTAATACTTGATGCAGTTTGAGACAAGGACATGCACTTGTGGGATGCTATGAAATGGATAACAAACTTACCTTAGCACTTTCTATAACCTCACAGCTCTAGTGCAAATTCAGGAAGCAAATTTTAGACAGCAAACATGTCTTGGCTGACTGACTACATTTGAGGTAAGAGGAGCTGAGTTTAACTTTTTGCTCAAACTATTCAGTATCAAGATAGACAACTGAACAAGAAATGAGCTTTAGTGATCAAACTGTAAAGTTATGAGTGCAAGAAAACACTTCTAATTGCCTTAGGGTATCTTAAGTAAACTGGTAATTTTCTATGTCCACAAATGTACCTGACAATGTTTCAAAATGAGAAAAGGAATCAAGTAAAATAAATATAAAATAAAACATACTGTACCATTATAAACCATGATCGTAAGTGCCAGCCATCCAAAACACAGCTTTAAATGCTTCACAAAAAACATCTGATGGACAAGAAGCAAGTATATGTGAGTCTGGGTATAATTTTCAATATATAATTCTTCGTGAGTGAATAATCGCATTGCAGATTTTGATTGTACAGTCTTAACTGGCTTTATTCAACTCAAATAAATTACTTCAATGAAATGATGAAAGCTAAATAAACAGGCTAGCTATACAAAAATATTTTAAATCACTTCAAACCTTAGAAACACTTTAAGTATCTGTCCTGTTTTCCTTCTTTACAGTGTATTATACTGTACATTAGTGTTTCCTAACCCTCCTCCCAAAGATCTACCCTCCTGCTGGTTTCACCTCCAACCCAAATCTAATGCACATCTACAAGCTTCTGAAAGACATAAATGGTTGGTGAAACTTCACTGAAGGCCAGTGTTTGTAAAGCTACATGACACATAAACCTTTCATGACCGCTCATAAAAACCTACCTAAACAACTGGATATTGGTAGCCTTTATAACAACTGAATCTGTCTAAATGTTTGTGTGGGTTTGTGTACAAACCTGACAGAAACATTGTATAATTTTGTAAAATGCAATAAGCATTACACACTCTTGTAGCACATGCAGAATGAGGTCTGACATTGACTTGCTGAAATATACACCTTTGCATCAATGGTACCTTCCCAAATATTAATGTCACCCGTGTTGTGAGCACTGATGCGCCACCATACCATAACAGTGTCTTTGTCACTGAGACCTCAACATCTGTTTTCCTAAAAAAACAGGATGAAAAGTAGACTCATCTGATAACAGCATGTTTCTACTGTCTTTCAGTCTATCTGAGATGAGCTCAGGCCCAGAGAACCTAGAAAACTTTGTATAATATAATTTAAGGTTGCATTTCTTGATGAAAAAATGAACTGATTGACAACAGTTGTACCCATGTGGATATATTTGTCACAATAGCATGACATGTTTCTCATCTAGTGTCCACTGAGAGGTCAAAGGTCAACAGTGGTTCCTGGCTTTGCCCCACACAGACTGTGATCTCTCTGGACTTTCTGAATCTTTACACAATACTTTGTACTGCAAATGATGAAAGACCTAAATTCTTTGCAATCTTCTATTGAGAAATGTTTTTTTTTAACTAACTGACAATTCTCTCATTAAGTTGGCACAACGTATTTAGCCATGACCAATTTTTGATTGCAAAGACTGAGCCTTTGGTGAATGCTCCTTTTAATCAATGAGTCATGATCCCCTCACCTGATCATTTGCTTATTGCAAAATGTTTCAAAACACTGTAACTTAAATATTGTATAAACCTATTACTTTTATTTTGCCTCATCTTAACTGTTTTTGAAAGTGTTGCAGACATTAAATTAAAACATTTGTTCATATTTACAAAATACAGTCAAGCTGGTCATGCAAACCATTAGACATAGTTTCTTTGTATTCTTGTCAGTTTTGAAAGAAAAAGCAGATTTTTGTTTTTATTGCTATTTAAAAAACATCCAACCTTTTCCAGAAATGAGGCATGTCAGTTTCCATGAAAGGTGTGTGTTAGTGTCATAAAGCCTTAAGACTGCTGACCTTCAATGTTGAAGCTAAAATCTGCAGGAGGATAGATCTCCAGAAGCTTGATTGATGACCAGTGTTTACATTTGTTATTTAAGGGTGATTGTTGTTTTTTCCAGTGCTAATCTTTTACAGGAAACTGTTATAAAGATCTTTGCTTAAAATAATATCAATATTTATGGTGGTTTTCACAGTAAATATTTTATATTTCCAGCTATATGCAGCAGTGTTATAGTATTTACTTTACAGGTTTATTCCCTGTAAAAAATCTGCTAGACTTTCAAGGCTGCTGCCAATATTTTAGTTAAAATTTTAACTGTATTTTGTAGGTACAAATCAATCATAATGCAGTCACAACCAAAAGTTAGCCATTAAAATAGCTGATACTTAGCTTACCTTAAAAGCATTGCGAGCATAAGCGTTCTAAAGAGGTGCACTCTCCAAGCAGCGTTATTGCATCTGTTTCGTAACAGTCTTGTCTTGGATGTCAAGTTGCACTACATCTACTAGGAAATAACTAGGAAATTATGTAACAAGCAATGAGAGGGTCGTTTCACTAACTGAAATAGTCCTGATCATGAGGAAGTAAAATCGTGATTCTCAAAAACACTATATCAAAAAGTGACCAAACCAAACAAGACTGGGCAAACTGTGTTTATTCGTCATTACACATTATTAAACAGGGCATTAAAGCATTAGGAATAGAGCAGGAAGAAAGACAGAAAGAGAGAAATGGAGAGAAAGAACTTGCTTCTTAGATTTACGTGTTTCGTTGTTTTGATATTCATCCAAAATTTTCACCACAGTATAACATCCCACAATTTAAAAAAGCTGTTTAATGTTATGATTAAATAATTGTAGACTCCTTTAACTGGGAAGCCAGTAGCCACCATGGACAAATGTTTTATGTCAAATTTTTATGAAAATGCGTAATAGATACTCACAACCCACTCATCATACCACTAAAGGTTTCTTAGTCCACATGAAGAATTAACTGAACCAAACATCTAAAATGAAACATTTAACACAATTCAATAATAAAAAATGTTTTACATGAACTTGCACTGAAAACGAATCAACCAAAGTTTAAATATAACACTATTTGTAAAATATTAAAAAATTTAAATACACACCCTATTGTCGAGAAGGTTGGGACATTTTGTAAAATGCAATAAAAAATGAAATTAACCTTTATTTAACTGACAATAGTCCAAAGATTTAATATTTGACCGACCAACTTGATATGTACTTTGTAAATATAAACAAGTTTAGAATTAAGCAAGTGAAATAGTAACAGGTGAAGGTATCATAATTGGCTATAAAAGGAGCATCCGCCCAAGACTTTTTGCTGAAGCTGAAGTCTTGTATCAAGAGCAAAACTGGGACACGTTCAGTTTGCAAAATTGCAACACTTATTATCTTCAGTCCCCAAACAATTATAAAGTATAATTAAAAGGAAAGGTGATGTGACACAATGGTAAACATGCCTCTGTCCTTACCTTTTTAAAGTGTTTCATCAAACTTGTAATTTGTTTATAATATAAAATATGTCACTTAACTATTTTTGTCATTCACTTTTGTCAGTTAAATAAAGGTTAAGATTTGTTACTTAACTTGTAACTTTTCCAGAAATGGGATTTGTACACACACACATATCAATACAAATCAAATATGATGTCACAAGCTTGATTAATTTAAAACTATGCTCAGATTGTACTGACTGGAGTGTAAATGTACAAACTACATCAAAGTACTACATTGTTTTTTTTTTTTTTAAAAACAACTAAAAAATGGTGAACTGAGCATCACACACTGCTCTGTGGATCCTCCAAAATTGTGTCTCCTGCACCAAATGCTGGATTCATGATTGCCTCTTGAGGTCTGGTGGATGGAGAGGAGGAATTTTCAATGGCCTTGAGTCATGGTCACATTATTTATGATTATGTCTAAAATTTTATAAAAGTTGTAATTAAATATTTTTTTAAATCATGTTTTACCTTTTGACTTTCTTTTTTCCTACATCAGAATTAACAGGAGAAGAGGGAATGTGTTCAAA
The DNA here is from genome assembly GCA_037974385.1 of Arnoldichthys spilopterus. Classification (NCBI taxonomy): domain Eukaryota; kingdom Metazoa; phylum Chordata; class Actinopteri; order Characiformes; family Lepidarchidae; genus Arnoldichthys; species Arnoldichthys spilopterus. The sequence continues at coordinate 12,793 of JBBPDA010138235.1, forward strand.
TGTTTAAAATAGTAATGGGCATAGCAAAGTCTTAGAATGTTGCAAATAGAGAATGTGTGAAATACTCACTCTTTCTGCAGAAGGAACAGCACAATATACAGTAGCAGAGTGCTGAAAGGACACTGCATGCTGTTGAAGTCAGTAATATATGGTCGTAACCTGAAAAGAACCATGTGTATGGGGTATAGTTTGAGGGATATAACTACTGAAACATTATGCAAACACTGCAGTATAACCTAGATGGTTTTAGTGTGTTCTCACTTGCACACAGGGGTTGGAAGTGACTCCATGAGCCATCAGGATGACAGGTGTATTTAGAAACACCCAGCAGCAGGTGACCAGAATGGCACTCTACCGTACAAGAAAGGTTGCTGCCTTCTGAACAGTTGATTTTCCCAAAACCAAGCATAGACAGTGATGTGCATGGTGGAGCTAAAGAAAAAAAAAAGCATTCTTTACTGTTTTATTAACATACATGAACATGAAGTTTAACTCAGAGCTAAAAACAGAAGTGGCATCCACATGTATTTTGTTTTATACAAACCTCATTTCTGAAAAAGTTGGGACATTTACATTTACATTTACAGCATTTAGTAGACGCTCTTATCCAGAGCGACGAACAACAGTGCTTTGTAGTCCATATCTGTTCTTCTGTCTGTAGGGCTAAACCCATCAACAGCTGTCATTCAACTAAGATACTACTAGTAACAGTGACAACAGTTACATATGTGACTAGTTAGTTTTTAAGATACTCCTCGAAGAGGTGCGTTTTGAGTCATCGCTTGAAGACAGTGAGGGACTCAGCAGTTCTAATGGCAAGAGGAAGTTCATTCCACCAATGGAGAGCCAGGATTGAAAAGAGTCTTGATGATCTTCCTCTTCTTCTGAGCGACATTTTGTAAAATGCCATACAATCAAAAGTCTGCAGTTTGTAAATTTACATTGACTTTTAATGTTTTGCCTAAAAAACTTGATTGTATTTTATAAATATAAGCATATTTTAAATGTGATGCTTGCACAAGCTCCAAAAACATTGCGACAGGGGAAAATAAGAGGGAAAAGATTGTGGAACATTAGAAGTTATAACAATTAGAAACATTCCACAATACGCAGATTAACTAGTAGCAGGTGAGGGAATCAGGACCTTATATAAAAGTCTCAGTTTTGCAAGCAAAGATGTCTCATGGCTCACCACTTTTGTAAGAGACATGTCAGTCAGTTAAAAAAAAACATTTCGCAAGATGACAAAGTATTTTGTTTTTTCACCATCTACATACAATTTGACTGTCCTATCACAGTCCAGATCTCTTGTGGCTAATGTTTGGTTCACCATGAAAATGAAAATCAGACAGTAGCAATTGTCAGCTGAAGTCATGTATAAAGCAATAATGGACAAAAATTCCATTTGCAAAACAGTTAGCCTCAGTTCCCAAATGATTAAAAAGTGTAATTAATAGAAAAGGTGATGTAACATTAACATACCTTTGTCAAAAAATGTGTTTCATGCATCATATTCTAAATGTTATATTTACAAAATACATTTAATTTGTTCAGTGCAAAATGTGCAAATTGGCACTTGTACCAGTTAAATAAAATTTCAAGGTAATTAACAAATCATAGATTCTTGTTTTTATTGTATTTTTATAAAATATACCAACTTTTCCAGAAACAGGGTTTAATAGAGAAAAGTTTGCAATGTCAGAAACCACAAAAGCAAGTCTTTCTGTAATTACTTCGAGAGCTCATATTATGCACATCTTGCAAAACCAAATTTCTTTTTAATCAGGTTAAAAGTCAAAATAATAAAAAGAAAGATGTGCCAAGATCTGGGGTACATAGTTCTGGTCCTGCAGGGCTAATGTCCAGCATGGTTTGGTATTGCCTCTGCTCAAGCATAACATGGCAATTCACAAATGAGTAGAGTCAAGTGTGTGTGAGCAGTGAAATCACCAAACTGTTCTGGATATTAGAGAAGATATGATTTAGATTCTAGAGACTCCCCTAGTGGTTACACAAAAAGCATAGCTTACAGACACAGACGTAGCTGCCGATGGTCTCCTTACACTCGGCTTCATTAAGGCATGGGTTTGACTTGCAGTGTGCTGTAATTGAAATGGTAGAGTGTGTTGTTAAACAACTGTGTTGCATTTGTCATTGTAGAATTTAGTTAAATGTACCTGGATATTTTACAATAGGTCACAAAGAGTGACTTGAAAACCCATTTATCTTTCCATTTTCATCTTTTGCCAACTTCTTTTAAAAAAATATTATTTTCTTTTTTTGAGCCAAGCTTATACAGGAGAAATGTACAACCCAGCAGTGACTGCATCACAAAAACCTTCTTCAGACTGCAGCCTGTTTGCTGTCATGCATAATTTTTGCAAGCCAGTTTCTTAACACAGAACTCCTTGTGTTTGGGTGGTGGACCACATTTAACTTATCAGTGACAGTGACGTGCAGAACTCCAGTAATGCTGCTGTGTTCTGTCCCTGCTTTGTTGAGTATGGTCCACTACCCTAAAAAATAGTATCTAGCCAATGTTGATGTTTCAGACAAACTGACTATTGATGAATACAGGATGACAGATTGCTAATAGATTGTAATTGCAGCCTGACATTTTACCAAAGCATGCAGCTCATGTAACCATGTAAACTGGAAATGCTTAATAGCAGCATCTATAATTTCACCCTACCTGTATAGCAGAGGGCCGTCTTCATCCCAGAGCATTTTTCATCATTCCACTGGCCATTTGTAATAATATCATCACGCCTTATGTACATTTCCACACAGTCCTCATTGTCCTGTTTGTTGTTGGGTTCATTCTTAGCCCATGACCCATTACCCTCCACTGGCCTCCCCGTTGCCTGCCATGTCCACTTGTCTTTGGTCTTTCTGAGTCCTATCCAGTATTTACTGTCTTTGAGATTTCGCCTAAGGTGGTCATGCTGCTCTTTGTTCTGGATGACCATTAAGTCAGTGTATTTATTTTGACACCATTTTCTGGAATCGGTCCAGTTCATTGACTTTCCGGAGTCATCATAGTTCCAGCATGTGACAAGTACTGCCAAGTTGTTTGAGGATGCAAAAACAGAATCCATGCAACATCAGATCAGATGAGGTCAAATTGTGCTAAACATTGAATGCTGTGAATGTGAGAAGAGTGACCAGACTTACCTGATGTCAATCTGACATAAAGCAGAAGTTGCCCCGGCACACACATAGACCGTGATATCTTCATAGTTCCTGTCCACACATGGAAAATGTTCAGTAACTTGGGATTGTTCGTGTGAGAAAAAAAAGATTGCTAACAGCCAGTGCCTACCGTGTTTTGTTGACACCCCTGTTAGTCTTAATTACTCTCTGAAAACTGCCTCAGGTTTGGTTCAGTTACTGCTTCCCCACCAGGAACAGACTCTTATTCTGACCACAGCTTTGAGTTTTAGTGAGGTGAACTGATAGCTGAGAAAATGGCAGGATGTGATTTTATGACATTTTTGTACACGACCACAATGTAATCGTGAAATGACCCCTGGCCTGGTGATAAATGTTGCTTTCCTGGCAGGGGCTGTTCTCACCTTTAATTTTATTTTGCAAGTATTTCAGAAACATGTTGTAAGGCAGCAATAAGAATATTGCTGTCACTAGAGACTATATTAGTAATTATAGATGGTCTAATCTATAATTAGATAATAGATTTTTTAATGACAAAGAAAACTTGCTGAAAAAATTCTGAAACAGAGAAAATTTCTTGCTTTATGAAAAATATATGCACATTTTAAATTGATGTGCTGCCAGCTGATCTTCGGTCAGCTACTGCTTCCCATACAACTTTTTTTTTTTTTTTTAACCATTTTTCGAGGTGTGGTGCCACCCATGCATTAGACATAAGATTGGGAAAGAGAAGTGCAATGACAGGCCTAGACTATGTTTTATTTCTAAAGTTTATTTCTAAAGTTAATCTATTTTACCAAATAGTCTGCAGTGTCAATCATGCACCAAGCCTTAGGGCTCCAAAATGTACTTTCCAGATAGACATATGTAAACATTAGCAGGTGTCGCAAAGACCCAGAAGTGTTTTTTTTTTCTGCGTCTAACAAATATCTAGACCTACAAAACCAGCTAACTATTGTTAATCATCCCAGCTACTGTAGTGGTGTCTTTAATTCAGGGCAGAGCTACAGCCTGTGGTAGGTAATAAGGGAGAAAGTCTGATTATCCTTATCAAAAAAGTGAAGATGGCTCAGTCTACTGAGCAGTGGAGGCCTAGTGGTTAGGAACATTGCCCTTGGGACCTGAAGGTCACAGGTTCAAGTTCTGGCCTGGGCACTACTCAGGGTACCCTTGAGTAAGGTACCATCCAGCTACACTGCTTCCTGGGCCCTGTTTATAGCTGCCCAGTGTGCCACACCTACACTTGTGATGGGTTAAATGCAGAGGGCACATTTCGAAGTTGCAACTTTGACCTCTTTTCACTTTTCAAAAGAAATCTAAATAAGTTTCTCGATGGCACACTACATCAAATCACTCTTAATGTTTTTGTATGTACCTCAATTATGAATTATGCAGACATTTTTAAAAAGTAAAAAAAAATTTTTTTGAACTTTTGGTCTAATGGAGTAAAGTGTGAATTTGAAACTCAAAAATGTACTGATAATGTAAATGGTGTCGTATGCTTGTAAATACTCATATCCTTGGAAGAAAGAGTCTTCATACTGAGACTGATTCTGATCTGATGTAGTGAATGACTTTACTTAAATGCTAACTAGAATGATGCAAGGGTCCTTTCTGATCAGAAAGCATTATCATGACCATTTGCTTGTGTAACATTGCTCTGAGTTCAGTATGCTCGGGTCACAACCTGCTCTCTGGTGCCAGTAACATTTGCAGGAAAAGGCCAGATCAAAATGGCCTGGTTGTCTAAACAGTGTTTCTGTGCATTCTCACACAGTTGGAGAAGCAGCACAATATAGTAACTCTCTCTCTAAGGTTTGTTTTGATCCTAATCTGTGCAGTCTTAGTCATTTCCAGTATTTCCTTTCACTTGACAAATATGATGGCAGGATGGATGACTCTGTCACTTAATGTTATGCAAATATTATGACTGAAGACTAAATAATAAATATAAGTTTAAATAAGTTTAAAGTCATTGTCATGTAACAGAAACAGTGGAAATGAAAACATCCATCTCATGGATCGTCCTAAGGGGAAATGGTAGGAGAAGTAAGAGGGTTAGCAAGGTTTTCTCTTTGTGTGTTGAAATTGGAGCTTTTCTTTTTTGGTAAATCTTTTCTTGGTAAAGTGGAACACACCCAGCCAGAACGGCAGCCAAAACACTAAAAACTTCCAAGACTGACTTTCAGATTGTTCCTGTTTCAGCGGGTCTCACATATAGCAAGGACAAGCCTACTCATAGAAACATTTTTATTTTTATGTTTTATTGTCTCTCCCATTTTAAAGTACATCAGAAATATCCCAGATAACATGCACATTTGCTCCACATGGCAAATATTTACCCAAGGCAAGGCAAGTTCATTTATATAGCACATTATCATACACAATGGTCATTCAATGTGCTTTACAGAGATGGGGATTAAAATAAAAGGAAAAAAAAAAGCATGAAAAGTACAAGATGAAAGTAAAAATCATTTAAAGCAATAAAATTAAGCAATAAAGTGCATGATAAAAGTAAAATATAAAACAAATAAAAAGATAAATAGATAAAATAGAATTCTAATTAAAGGATTTGGCAAATAAGTCAGTTTTTAGTCTCTTTTTGAAGCTGGCCACAGTTGAAGCAGATCTGATCACCATGGGCACCTGGTTCCAGCAATGGGCTGCACAATGACTTGCTTGCATCCCTTCGCACCACTAGCTGAGCATCTCCTGCTGATCTAAGAGATCTTCCAGGCTGGTATTTTTCAAACATTTCCAATAAATATTTGGGGCCCAAACCATTGAGTGACTTATAGACAATGAGTAAGACTTTGAACTCAATTCTGGAACTGATTGGAAGCCACTGTGAGGACTTGAGGACTGGAGTAATGTGCTTACTTTTATTGGTTTTAGTAAGAATTCTTGCAGCGGCATTTTGGATAAGCTGGAGCTTTTTTATGGTCTTTTTTTATGGTCCAAGACATATACTGGCATTCACGTTAAACTTGAGAAAAGCAGGCTATATAAAAACCATCTCTTTTCTGCCTTTTAAGAGAAAATGCAGAAAAGCTAAGAAAATAGCAACAAAAATCAAATCTTTATTAGAGTTACAATGATTCAAAGAAAATAATCATCATTAAATAATTTTTTTTTAAATCCATGTGTACAGTTGGCACACCTCTTCTTTACTACTTTGTGCAGCCTCCCTTCGCAAAGAAAACAGCTCCAACACTTTTACTATAATGCTTAATAAGACTGAAGATCACATAACATGGGATCTGATTTTTCCTTACAGAATCTCTCTCAATCAATTAGATTTCAAGATTTATGCTTGTGGACTCTCTTCTTCAGCTCATGTGTTCAGCTATTTGCTCATTTATGCAGCTCAGCAACCTTTTGTCAATGTATTCTATGTATTCATAGTGACAAAATGACAAAGGGAATTTGTCCTGTGTTTCACCTCATATTTATACCTTAGTGAAACATGGTATTGGCTGACCATTTAAGTGTTATGATCACTCAGGTGAACTTTAAAACATAAAATATGAGTGGAAATATACTTAAGTTAAAATTGACTAGGAGTGCAATTAGGCAATTTATTTTTATAATTGTGCTTGATAAAGGTTAGATTATTGTTAATATTTTAAACAAAAGATCAACAGGACTGGCAAAAGGAATGTTTTTCTATATTTTGCCTATGCTTATCAGGGTGAGCAGTTGATTTTCAAAACTGATGAAATGTTTGTTAACTAACCAACTACCTGTAGTTAAATTTGCAATGAATTGAAACTTGCCACTTGTTTTGGTTCGATTGGAAGCTAGAAGGTGCTCCCAAAGTCCAAAATTAATGTTTTCATATGAAGCTTTTGTGCAAAAGTGTGATTTGTAAACAATTAATATTTTTATTGGGACAAATGCATACATTGTCACGCCCCTCATGTCGTGTCTGTTCTGTCACGCTCCACGTGTCCTGTCTGTGTTTGTTTTGGTAGCCATGCCTTCCCTTCCTCATGTTCTCCTAGCCACGCCCCATGCTTTTCATTCCTGACATCATGTCCCTTGTCAGGTGTTTCCAATTGGTCCCCTCTATTTAGTCTCCGGTTGTTGGTCTTGTGTGGGCTGGTCTTTGTATGCCTCTCCCGCCTTGGTCTTTTTCTCGGTCATTGTTTATTCAGTGTTTTGCGGAGTTTCCAGGTTTCTATCATGCAAAGGCAGTAATAACTCCTTTTGCTTAAAAAATCTGAAGTATGTGTATTTTGACCAGGGATATGGAAACCAAATGTAGCATCGGATACTTCACATTTGGTAAGCAGCCACAATCAGAGTTTGACATCAGGACTACGTACTGTTTGAGCAGAAAAATCACAAAACTGGGAAACGCCTTAGCCTAAAGCCTACCAGTGTCAAGCGCCACAGGTCCTGGAGCAATGGAACTGCATTCTCTTGAGTGACAAGGCTACATCCAATCTAATATTAGTTTAGTGTTAATGATCCTAAACTAATCATCCAACTATTCAACCTGACCTCACTAATGCTTGTGTGGCTGACTGCAGCAAATCTTTACAGCAATATTCCTTTATCTTTTATAAAACTTTTTCAGTAGAAGCTATTACTGGATGCAATGAAAATGAAATGAAATAAACAGTTCTATGAACCTTAGGACATATACTGCATGTATATTTTATTGCAATTTTTGGCTTTGGAAATATATATTGAAATGAACTTCATTAATTCTATTTGACTTAGAAAGTTTAAGGCTAAAACTTTGCTATAAAAACAATACATTTAAATAAGCATGTTCAAGTTTTTGTCACACATACACACACACACAAACACACACACAGCAGTATTGTGGTTATATTGTCCAGTATGTGTTTAAATTACATGTTTAAAACAGTTCGATCTGTGGTTGAATGGTTTAATCTTAGAAATATAAATAAATCACACTCTATAGGATGAAGTACAGTGATCATGGTAAGCAGATTTACCATACACAAACACAAACAACATGAAACAATATGTTCCATAAACGATAAAACATAATGAATACTTCCTTTGGGAAGCAGACACAATAGTGGATTAAGGGTCAACCTTAATTTGTTTACTTATTTTTTACATTTTCTTAATTCACCCTGAAGAAGACATCCATCTGTGACTGCCAGTAGGACTCTGGTCGGGCTCTATCAAGAGAAGTGTGTAAAAAAGTAAATTTAATTCCTTTTAATAAGAAAAAATAATAAAAGAAAATAGTACCATTTTTATTTAGAACCACAGGATTAAAATAGTAACACTGTATAATGTTACCATTTGAATGTACTCACTCAGATGCAGTCTGAAGACATTTTTCTAGATTAGACTGTCAATGCTCTTGTATACTTGGTGGGGCATGTCAATGTCTGAGTTACTGTAGAAAAAAGACATCAGCTTCGAAGTCCAACTATACATTGATTAGCCTTAACATTAACACCACCTGCCTAATATTGAGTAGATCCCCCTCATACTGTTGAAACAGCTCTGACTGTGCCGCACTGTGTGTTCTGACACCTTTCTATCAGAGTCAACATTTGCTTTTTGAACCACAGTAGCTCTTCTGTGGAATCCAACCAGGCTAACCTTTACTCCCCACATGCATCAGTGAGCCATGGATGCCTATGAGCCTGTTGCTGATTCACCAGTTTTCCATCCATCCATCCATCCATCCATCCATTTCCAACCGCTTCTTCCATTTCTGCGGGCCTAAGGCAGGGTACACCCAGGACAGGAGACCAACCCATCGCAGGGCAACACACAGACAGACAACCATTCATACACACATTCACACCTATGGGCAATTTTCCAATCC
>JBBPDA010138268.1:0-21782 GCA_037974385.1 Arnoldichthys spilopterus
TCTCTCTCTCTCTCTCTCTCTCTCTCTCTCTCTCTCTCTCTCTCTCTCTCTCTCTCTCTCTCTGTGTGTGTGTGTGTCGGCTGTGGCTCCTGTGGAATTACACAATAGCATTAGAGTATTAGGAATTAGGTCCAGCGCATAATCTGACGGCGGCCTACAGGTTCAGATTCCAGGACAGTGAAACACTCCTCCTTTACTTTTCTGCACAGTAAAGCACACTTACCACACTGCGGCCACAGTGTAACCTCAGTGTAGGGGTGGGCGATATGGCTAAAGTATAATATCACAAAACTTCGGAATAGATAAAACAAACATAAAAGAAGCAGAATTGCCACATTAAAAAAGAAATTATGAAAGCTGTGAACATTTCACACGTTCCATCTACATTTTACATTACATTTCACACTAGTTGCACTAACATCGTATTAAATACGCCTTGTGATGCTCTGTTTGTTGAAAAACATGCAGATAATTTACACAGTACGCTATTTGGCATCATGAACACATTCTTCAATAATTCAGTTAATAGGAAGCAAATCAACCTTTTACTGCTCCTCTGATGAAGGAAATCAATATCAAGCTCTTCCGCAGCTTTGCTGAAGCACATCCAACAATAAAGGCAGCATGCTTACTTTATACACTGGCAGAAAGCATGGGGGCACAGATAAAGCTCCGATTCCACACGCTGATCCATTTCACATGCAGCCCTCCTGCTACTCTGGAGGCAGATTTTGATGAGTTAAAATGGGAAAAGACGAACACTCGGAATTTATCTGATAATATGTTCGGTAAGTCGGTGTCAATGAAATGCAGGGTAACGCGGTATACTCGCAATGCGATTATTTTTCTCATTTCATCCAGCCCTAATGTGGGTAAATGTAAAGCTCCTAGACCTGATAGTCCAGGTGCCTGAGCATTCTGCTGACCACCTGACCACTTCCCTCCCCCCCTACTCTGCTGCTCGGCTGCTCACACCCATCTCCCGCCCACCGCCATCTGCTCCTCTCGTTAATTATGAGACGGCAAACTCCACCTGCACCAGCCACACTCAAATTACAGTAATTACCACCACCACCACCGCTCCGGGTCTACACACACCGGGTCAGGGCCATACCCAACCCCCCTTCGGCCCGGCCAGCTGTCCATCTTCTTATGCTGACGTTCAAAAAGTTTCCAATCATAGTTTCAATAACACTGAAACAACAGGGGGATGAAATGATACTAGTTTGCAGGTCCTGGGCAGCAGGATGCTGTCAATACAAATGAAGAAATGTTTGCTGCATCCAGTATGACGAACAAAGCAGGGAGAGGTTCTAAAATAAGTGAAAAAAGATGTATTGCATGAAGTGTTCGAATAAAAATGTCCAGAACTGATCAAATTTAAAGAAATATGAAGAATTTTATATTAATACTGCAGTGCATAAATACATAATTTATTTATTTTTTTTTTTTTTTAGAATAAAACATATATGTAAATAGTTCATATGTGATCCTAAACTATATGCATCTACAATCATATGCAAAAATGTTTGTGGCTCTGGTCAAATTCCGTGTTTTAGTTGATTTTCAAGGTGAAATTAAGCACACATTCCCTACAGGGAACAAGGGCTGCTCCTTTATGGCAAAAATCATGAATATTATTTTCAATATCAGAATCACAATTATTTAACATGATTACTCATCGACTTTGGACATTTTCTGAATTTACTGAACATTTTCAAAACCTTTAAAAGAAGTATTTTTTAAGACTGAATTTTCTTGGACTTTGGGATTGTCTTGTTTTCATAATCATTAGAAGAACAAATCACGATTAAGAACATAATTTGATTAATTGAAGACACTGAACACAAACCTGAATTTAACATATATTTGCTGTATTTTTTTCAAAAATGTTACATTCAGAAAAAAAAATAAACATTTTGCACTAAAACTATAGGAATATCCATATTTACATGTGTTCTCTGTAGAGTATGTGTACTTATTTACACTAAAATCAACAAAAGATGCAGTTTAGCTGGGGATGTTCAATCTTTCGCATATAAGCGGGTAATTATTTGTCATTGTGAACATACCATAGCACACAGTGCAACACAAACAAATGTGACCTCTGCATTTAACCCATCCATATAGAAGCAGTGGGAAGCTGATGTAGGCAGCACCGGGGGAGCAGTGCTTTGACGATGGTACCTTACTCACAGGTACCTCTGGTATAAGATTTGAAGCAGCAACCTTCAGGTCACTGGGGCAACTCCCTAAACGTTACACCACCACAGCCCCGGGATGACTGTATGCCTAAATATTAGGACAAAGACACAGAAATAACTGGATTAAATCTGATTAAACACCTTCAGCAAAACAAATAAAAGTACACACCACCTGACTCAGAGAAACCCTCAATCCTCTACTGTCTTCTGTGCCTGGGTAAACCCACATGCATCATCATCGTCAGCAGAGTTCACAGGAACGGACATATTTTTCCAACCAATATTATCCAAAGTTTCCTGCTCCATACCCCTCACGCAAACATATTTAGCACATGTCCACTCTCAACGAACCATGGGCGGGGTTAATTGAGTGCAAAAAGCATCAATCTGAACGCAGGGTCAGGAGATGTCATGGCACGATCTGCAAAACTCATGAAACAGAATCTCTATGTCAACCTTTCTGCCTCTTCAGGTCCATTCGTCTTAGCCCCTGTATACTTAACGGAGGCGTCCGTGTAAATCTGGCAACAGTGGCAGGAAGACAAATGGAATAAACACTCTGATAGAGTAATCAATGGCCTTCCATCAAAGGAGCTGCTCAGAGACGTAATGCCTGTAAAAGCTATATGGGCTCTGTGTGTGGTCAGGATGGGGACGACATGCTGCGATATGAAACCCAGATGAATCAGATGACTCCGATACACAAGTGCCCCTCCTTTTGTTTCTAGCAGTGGAGGCAAATAGTCTTCTAGGGCAGAACCGATATGAGAACTGTTGGCTGATGCCTATATATCTGAGATTTTTCATGTACATTTGTGCCAATGCTGATATGTAAACATGCAAAAAGTGTAAAAAAAAGCATTTGTCTGATGCTAATGTATGATGTATGTTAACTAATCTAAATGTGTCAGATATATTCCCTATAAGCAGCAAAGATCTGGCCGAACTCATAACATTTGGGACAGCCTCTGAGCTGAATGCATTTTTTTTGCCACACTGTTCCTTTTTTTATTATTATGTTTAACCCTTTTCATATTCATGTATGTTGTGTACTGTCGGTTGTATAATTTGTAATGTACCTACATAATATATTGTGTATATACTGTCCCTTGTATATGGTCTGTTGTTTACTGGCTGTTGCGTACTGTATACTGTGTACTGTCTATTGTATATTAAATATTGTGTATTGAATATTATATGTTGTGATGTGTCTATTGTAAATTGTATTTTGTCTATTGTGAGTTTTGTCTGTACATAACATGTACATTGTCCTTATAGTGTCTGTAATACTACAGAGAGTTGTCATCAGCCAGTACCAGTACAGGATAATAATATGTATATGAGCAATATCATTATAATAAAAAATAATAACAATAATTATAATCCAAATTTCCCTCAGGATTAATAAAGTACCTATCTATTTTTCTAATAATAATAATTATTACAATCTGTTCCACTGAGGGTTGTACGAGTGCTAAGCTGACAACAACTACTTTTGTTTCCCTGAAGAACTGATTTTTAGACCCAAAAGAACAAAGAGAGAGCGTTAAAGAACCTAGAGAGATAAACAACCTTCTAAAGAAAAGATAATGCCAAGGTTCTATACCAATTTAAGGGTTCTTCCTTTACATTATGTGGTCCTTTAAACTTAAAAAAAAGTTCTCAACCTCCCAAACATGGTTCTCCAAGAACCATCCATTAAAGGGTTTGCTAGGGAACCAAATGTGGTTCTTTGATGGCACTGCAAAAACATGGCCTTTTATTACAGGTAGGAGTGTAGCTGATTATTTGATTTTCTAAAGACATTCAGGAGGTTTAGGAATGAAACCCCTGTTTCAGGATGAAGCCTGTAGTGAAATGTTTTCAGTGGATTGTCTCGGTCATGTCCAAGCATTTTTCTACGTTAACACAATTTAAAAACCTGCTCTTTACACTGTGCGAACATTTCGCAATGAAGACACAAACAGAAATCAACCAAAGATTTTGCTAATTAAGGCTGAAAATATTTCCTGCCCTCCAGTAAGGGGGCTGTTGTTTTTGTAATGACATGGGTGACACCATCAAAAACCATGGTACAGAGTGGAAATGTTCATATCGCCCCATCCCTGGTGTGCGGTGAGGTATAGGGCTGTTGGGAGGCCACGCTGCGGTTTCACCTTTAGATGCCCCATCTATTAAGCCGAATACCATCAGTGCTTCAATAATTCAGGCCATCTTTACCAGGGTCCATCAAAGAGTAAAGTGGTGGTCTGCGATGAAAACGCCCTGCATTACTGCTGCATTTGGAGAAGTGCATTGATCGACTGGGGTGGCTGAAGTGAGAAATGATGCCGTGCGAGGGAGAGGACACTGCGGTCGCTGCGGTTTACCGTGCAGTATAAGCGCCCTTATGTCTCCATTATGGCTCGGGTGCAATTAACGGCTTCCACACTACAGCTCATTTAACATCACACGAACATCTCTCTGCTTCTGCACCGCAGGGTCCAGGCTCGGAGCATTGCATTCGATTATGAGGTTTATTCCAGCAAATATGTGGCTGAAAAATAGTCTGAGCCTACTTGTCTCAAAGGTTACTACTGCCAAACAACTGCACCCTTTAAAAAGGGTTCTTCACAGGCTGCTCAGTAAGAGTAACAGGACCTCAACATCCTCATCATCAACTATTGTATACTGTCACTTTCAGAAAATAACCTCATATAGATTTTTCCTTCTCCTGTAAAGTAACAAACAAAACCTTTAAAGAACCTTTTAACAAGTCAAAGAACCTTTTCTGTACCTTTTTTCACTATGTAAAATAAAGAAAGACCCAATCACGATGAAATATTTTAGCCATGTGGTACCAGTGACTACATCTGAGTACCTTCTTCAGTGCGCTCAGGCAGCATCGCTGCTCTATCGACCACCTGGATAGTGTGGGATCTGTTGTGTAGCCTTTTGTAGGACTACACCCTTCCTCAAGGGTTCCTCAGTGGTTCTGCACTTAAAGCAATGGCTCTATATAGAACTCATTTGAATGCATAAATAGCTCTTTGTGTGGTTTAATGGTAGATAGAGTCGGCGAAAAGTTGGCGAACTGGCAGTCTGGCAAAATTCATAAGCTCAATAGAATACATTAGTTTAATACAATCGTTTATAAACCTCAAGTTGGAAAAAAAAAAGACTTTTGAGCGAATATTAATTTAAAGAAAATAAACTCATTTCAATTAAATGTGAAATTCTTATTTTTAAAAAAATACCAATTATTTTCCACAGATCATTCAGCCCCTGCTCAAAAAGAACTATGCTATTGTTACAGGTCAAATACACTGAGAGTGAAAATGATGAAATGTCAGATTTATAAGACTATTAGTATTAATATGTATCAGAAGTGGTCAATACTTCATGATACATGGTATGCAGAGAACAGATTTTTGCATATTTTGTTACAAAAACTGCTGTTTAATTACATTCAGTGCAGCAAACCAGCACAACACCCTTATTATGACTGAGAGGCTGTTGTATATTGTCACAAAACCTCATGTCTCCATTTTTTTTACATACTTTAAAATCGCCACTTGTTTTTCTCATCGTGTTCGAATTTTGGGGTGAATGGGCCACCAGAAATGGTCCAAAATGAGGTGGATTATTATTTTTTAAATAAAATAATACAATGAAAAATAAAATGTATTTAATTATTCTTTTTAAATACAATTAACATAATTTTTTCATTAACTTCCACTATAAGTGAAGAATGCATGTTGGGAAGGTCTATTGAACATATAGTGGAATAGCGGAAAATTGTGGAATAAATAAAAATAATATAAAATGTGTTTACACTGTCCAGACGTGTTGCAATATTTTCCCATATTGACCAAACATGGTCTAAAACTTTATGTTCTACCACCCTAAATTATTCTTTCTTACACCATTGGTCCACTTTAAAAACCAAACCACCAAACTCTACAAATTAAGAGTTTTACACACAAAAAATAACTCAAATTCTGGCTACTTCAAAATAAAAGTCCCACTGGAGAAACTTTTCTAAGTGACACACTGAAATCCTTCACTTTAGTCCTTTTAGCCAGCTTTCTCAGCCAAAAACACCCAGACATTTACGTTTTCATCCTTCTTCAGTTATCAGCGGCACCTGTGTAAGCTCAGGGCAGGGTGTTCACTCCGGTAAAAGGAAAAAAAAGAAAAAAAGAAAGTGCAACAGCTATGAACCGCTTTAATGTCACTTACCTGGTGAAGGTCGAGGTCTGAGTGAGGTAACTGCAGCAGGAAATATTCCAACACACACACGCACACACACACACACACACAAACGCGCACGCGTGCGCGTCAGTCCTCGCTGGAGAACAAGAGAAGACCTCTCCAGAAGTGATGAAGATAATAAATCTGTTTCTCAGGGTTTTTTTTCTCTTTTTGGTGCTTTCCCCCCCAGAACAGATTACTCAGACATTCGGTGAACCGGATCCCAGAGTCGACTCTTCTGCTCGGCCCACCAGAACACTGAGTGAGGTGAAGTCCCTCCCGCAGCTCTGGAGCTTCACTGTTTAAAGCGAGTCTTTGGTATTACGTTCAGAAACACACACACGCGCGCGCGCATCACAGAACACACGCGCGCGCACGATTTTTTTCCCAAGTTTTTTTTTCCTCACTCAAAGTTGCAAAAAAAAAAGACAACAGCTTTTAGCGACGCGACGCACAGAAGTGTGTAAACTCTCCCCCTGGCTTGTTTCTCTGTGTTTTAGATCCCATCTCGCGCGCCGTGGCGGCGTGTCCGCGCGCGTGCGCCTGTATGTATGTGTGTGTGTGTGTGTATATTCGCTGAAATCCTGGGCAGCTCTCTTCCTTCAGGTGCTGTCCCGAATCTGCAGCACGGGTTCAGTCCTAAATCGCGTAATCCTCCAGACCCCGAACCCAGCTGTCCCCCCCACTCCAAAGCGTCTTCTCCACCTACAGTCGCACACCGCACGCGCGCTCCGATCCACACATTAAAGCCGTGCGCATATCCCAAACTCCGCCGCGTGCGTCCACTGAGCTCGTGCCATCTCAACTGTCCGCCGCTCGCCTTCCTCTCAGGGGGTGGTGGTTGTGGTAGCGGGTTGGTGGGTGGGTGGTCTTGTTTCTTGTTTTCGAGGGGGTCGCTGTTGCGGACGGCTGCGAGGAGGTGCAGGGCTCTGAAGCTCCTCTCCTTTCTGTGGCTCGGTTCAGCACAGTGTGCGTTTAAACACACCATCTGGAGAGGAGGGGGTGTGCGCTCTCTCTCTCTCTCTCTCTCTCTCTCTCTCTCTCTCCCTGTCTCTCTCTCTCTCTCCTCTCTCTCTCTCTCTCTCTCTCTCTCTCTCTGTTGACAGGCTCTGCCTCCCTTTGCCGCTCGACACTGCTGTAGCATTTACAACTGGCTAAACACAGAAGCTGAAGGACAAAACATTCTTCAAAATATATGTTTCTATGTTAAAAATAATAATAATAACAACAACAATAATAATTGTTAATTATATATATATAAATATTAATTTATTTAATATAATAATTAATCTGTTTTAATTTGTATATGTATTTAATTATAGGGTCTAGCATATACAAATATAATAATTAAATAACAATAATACAATATCTAGAATATTATTCATATGAACGTGTTTAGAAATTATGGTTAATTCTTTATTAGTTAGTAGTGGAACAACTATTCAATTGTATTATATATATTTGCATATTTTTGAAAATGTTTTCATAGTTCACCTGAGCTGCAATACGTGTAGAAAACCTGCTGTTAATAATAGAAAACTCTTCCCGGATTATTTCTCCTTTTCTTTGCTGTTTGTCAGGAGCTCCAGCTACTGTACGGCGGTTATTGCACTGCGCTGCCAATGTGGGCCGCTGGGGGCCGCTGTTTCCTCGCATCTGCCCATTCGCCATAGGCAGCAGCTGGTGCCCAGTGCCAGAAGGCCAGGATAACAGGGTGGCAGGGTGGCAGGATAGCAGGGCGAAGGCACTCGGATCAGAGAGGCGAAATGATGGATTTGGAGCCAACAGGCAGGTCTTATTTTCGTCATATTGCTGCCTTTCATGTCTGGTTTAAACTCAACCATTACAAGCAATCCAGCGGACAGCGCTTAAGGAGCTAGTTTACACTGTTATGCCCAAAAGTGTGTAGACCTCCATTCATCCAGTGTCTCTGGCAGTGGACTAGCAAGACTTTAGATGTTGGGACATTGGTGTGAGGATTTGATTGCAGCCATGAGAGCAGTATTGAGGTCAGGTACTGATGTTGGAACATTAGTTCTGGAACATAAATGCCACTCCTAATCACCCTAAAGGTGCTGGATGGAGCTCCATCACTCAGAGAACTCCGTAGCCCAGTGCTATGGGACTTTATACCCCTCTAACTGTGTGTGTGTGTGTGTGTGGGCTATGTAGCTGCAGAGTGGTCAGAGTGCCCATGCTGACCCAATCCACCACTGAAAGCTCACAACTGGACCATGGAGCCATGGAATGGCCTGGTCTAATGAAACACATTTTCTTATACGTCATGTGGATAGCTGGGTACATGTATGGAAAAAAGGTGAGGTGACAGAGGCACTGCGATGCTTTGGGGAAACTCTCCAGATTTCAATCCAGTTAAGCATCTGTGGGATGTACTGGACTAGTCTGTTCCATGGCAGCCTCACATCACAACATTTAGGGTTTAAAGCATCTGCTAGTTGGTGCCAAATACCACAGCACACCTTCAGAAGTCTTTTGGAGTCAATGCCTCAAAGATCTGTTTTGCCTGCCTGAGGGAGACCAGTGCGATATTGGGCAGGTGGTTGCAATGTTATGGCTGATGGGTTATATATGTCTAAATGAAATAGTAGAGATATATATGCATTGTGCCTTTTTCAACCAGTGTGAATATGGATACAAGAGGTGACTTTTTAACACTCACACACACACAGACACACACAGACGCACACACACACACACACACACACACACACAAACACAGGTTGATCCGCATTTGAATATGAATGCAGTGAGGTGTTCTCTCATGGTATAGCTTAGTGTGGAGAACTTCTCCTCTCTGCAGACAGAGCTACAGTAACTGCAGCTGTGGAAGAAAAAAAGAGACGTTTGACTTCTCCTCCTCATCCCCCGCTCCATCTTCTTCAGTTAATTCTCTCAATTTTGACTGTTTAACCATCAGTGCACCTGCAGTGTGTTTGTAAAGACGTCTCTGCAGGTGGACGACTGGGAAACGTACATAAGCATCTCTCTCTGTCTCTCTCTCTCTCTCTCTCTCTCTCTCCCTCACTCTCTCTCACACACACATGCATACACATACTCATGCATTAGAATGGTGGCCAACACAAATATAAAAGTTGTAAATAAACAGTGTACCCCCCCCCTCCAAGCGTTTCACAGATGCTTCCAGAATAAATAACACTCATCACTCCGTCAGGTGCACACACACTCAGACATGGACGGGAGTTCTCAGGGCCGTCAGCGTGTGAGTGTGTGATGGGTAATTAGAGTTGGCCTGCTAACCCAGAGCCTCTACAGGGAATAAAGAGAAGCTGTGATTTGTGTGTCATTCATGTGTAATAGTATAGCAGTCACGGTGTGGATGGAGAGGTAATAATACAATAGTAATTGTGAGTGTTAGTGGTTCTGATTTTATGCTGTGGACTTGTCGGCACTGTTCGCTGCGCTTTCTTTAAGAAGCTGAACACAAGCCTCCCCAGACGTGGTTGATGCCCTCAACAGGAACTAAAGGGATCTCAGTAGATGGCCACACGAGCCCAGCTCGAGGCCTGTAACAAACAGCCAAACTTTCAGAATTACAGCACATAATATAACATTTTGAGTAGAAGTTTAGCTAAACACAGCCAAACTCTCAGAATTACAGCACATGCTATAACACTGCTGGGTAGTTTAGCTTAAATCATTAAAGCTGCAGCAGAGCTTCAGTATTTAACACAACTGGCTGTACAGCTGAAAATATCACTGTCAGCACAATCCATCACATCTCCTTCCACAGGGCAATACTATGGACACTCACGCAGCACTTCATCCAACTCGTCATAAAATTGCTTTATGTTATGCTAGCTTCAGATCAGTTATTTAATGCTGTTCCTCGCCATATGTTCCTGTGACGTCAGGAGACGTCAGGACATTTTCTTGGTAAAAGTTTACAGTTGTGCTTAGTGCTGTCTGCCTGTGATCCCATTGTCCAAGACACATTTTAATACCAAGTGTAAGTCCTACACTACATTCACAAGCCTGTGGCACATGCATGAAGAACTGGATGCAGCTTGAGAGGGCTGAGTGAAGTCTGGGAGATGTATCTACAGAAAAGATTTGGATGACTATTGACTTCTAGTGTATGTTAGCAGTGTTAGCCTTGTAACTTCAGTTCAAAAATAAAAAAAAAGAAAATTTGGACCCCAGTCCACAAAACTCATATACACACAACGATCAGCCATAACATTAACACCACTAGCAGGTAATGTTAATAACCTACCTAGTTATCTTATTATAATGTTACCTGTCTGGGGTGCCAGTCAGTCAGTTCTTGTAGTTGATGTGCTGAAAGCAGGAAAAATGGGCAAGCATAAGGATCTGAGCTACTTTGACAAGGGCCTTAGTGTAATGACTAGATGATTGAGTTAGGACAGCAGGTCTTGAGGAGTGTTCAAGGTACTAGTCCATCTGGAACAGGAGCTCCTGCTGCACAAATTGTTAATGCTATGATAGAAAGAGGTCAGAATACACAGTGCACCACAGTCAGAGCTGTTACAGCAGCATGAGGGACCTCATCAATATTAGGCAGGTGTTGTTAATGTTATGGCTGATGAGGGTTTAAAACATATAAGCTGCAAAAATGACTTGATGTCAGAAAAAACAGTGTATTTACATTCTATATATCCATTTCTATTAGCCGTAGGGCCTAAGTAGTTAAGCCCTGCCCAAAGTGTGCGTGAATATACAAACACACACTCATATAAACAGCTTGGCCATCAGAGGAGTATCTAGGGGGGTTCAAGCTGCAGGCTGAGCCGCTGTGTGTGTCGGAGAGATGGATGAGTGTGTGTCCCGGGGGCTGATGGAGTGTTTATGGCCTTCTCTCTCCATGTCTGGAGTTATGGCCCTTCCTGTCCTGCCTGGACAGGCCACACACACACACTGCTAAAAGACTGCACCAGTGCTCACTCTACACCCTCTGCTTTACAGTACAAGCTGCAGGCCACATGCGATAGTGAGTGTCTATTCACTCTGTTAAAGAAAGACTAATCAAATTTACACATTTACACAGTGCCCCCAACCCCACCCCCCACCCCCCCATACACGAACCCTGTCCTCTGCTGTATGCACTGCTAAATGTAGTTGATCAGCCAAGACATGTAGCTTATTGGCATAGTTTTCCACTTTACACCGGCTTCAAAATTCTGCAATTGTCCCCAAAATTTTGAAGGACAGCGATGGTCTGGTGTGTGTGTGTTAGAGCGATGTGATTGATAGGTGTGTGCATGTGTGTTTGCGCATGTGTCTGTATGCTGGAGGATGGTATGACAGCTCCATCGCTCTCAGCTTCATTCAGGCTTTTGTTGATGTGACACAGTGGCCCTGCACTGCACCCTGACATCTCTCCCTCTCAGTCCCTGTCGCAGAGAACCAAAACAATGGTTTAAAACAGTTCTCCTTTTAATTTAGGCAGTAATTGCGTTTTTTTTGGATGGGGACAATATTACTGTGATGACTAGACAACTCAAAACAACAGGTCTTGTGTGTTCCAGATATGCAGTAGTTAGTACCTACCAAAAGTGGTCCAAGGAAGGACAAATGGTGAACCAGTGTCATAAGCACCATAGGTGGTGTTAATGTTATGGCTAATCAGTGTATACATTTATAGATGAAAGAACATTTTTACAGAGGCGGTTGGCATTGAGGGAGGAGTTTGCAGAGTTACTCACCAACTACTACATTCCTCAAAAGGTGAGAACCCGTTATTTACACGAACAGGACAGTGGCATCACGGTTCAGCCAACAGCCATCCAGAGAGAAGATGACGTGCAGTCTCTCTCTCTCTCTCTCTCTCTCTCTCTCTCTCTCTCTCTCTCTCTCTCCTCCATTCCAGTCATCGCCCTGTGTTTGCCTTACAGCCCCTGATATAAATGTCCCCCTTTATGTCTCTCTGTATTTTTAATGACTGTCCCACTCTTCCGGCCTTGACCTTGACCCCTGTGGCATTAAGAACGCTTGCACGCCCTTCTCTCTCTCATTGTCCTCTCTCGCTCATTCTCTCTTTCTCTGCTTTTGTCTCCATCTGATAGCTGGGGAGAGAGCTGGGCAGAGAGCGACGAGATGCGGACTTCAGATCAGGCTTCATTGTGTCAGTATGGAAATGACAGAGAGAGAGAGAGAGGGGGCAGTAAGTAGAGGGACCTGCAGGTCTCTTTTTGCCGCCCTTTCCGTCAGCTTCAGCATTGTAAATCCGTTCCAATAGCGGCCATGGCAGTGTGTGTGTGTTAGGCAGAGATAAGCTCAGAGAGTGTGTGTGTGCGAGAGCAGCACTCTCTTTTGTCCTCCTCCTTTCGCTCGCTGGCATTCAGTGGCACCGTTGACTCACCGTTACAGCCAGAGATGTAGAATCTGTTCATTTCAAGGAGCGTTTCAGTAACACGGAGAGTTCATCTAATGAGACCCTACAGTCACTCAGGGGGTCCCAGCTTCAGGGCTGTGGGGTGGGGGGGCACTGTGTTAGTTCTACACCTCTGTCTCTCTCTGTCTCGCTCCCTCAGCTCTATTGGCTGTTGCCTGTGTACGGAAATCATTGATATGTATCTATACGTCAATACAGATACGTATACACACATACACATAAACATATACACATATACAGACCTGTGCATCTACACACACAGTTTTGCAATGCATGCACACACCCCCAATTAACTGAGATCACTGGATGTGACATGGGAGTGCTCTCTCTCATTCTCAGTCTTTCAGAGGCTTTCTTTCTTTCCTTCTTTCTTTCCCTTTGTGTATGCAAAAGTGAAAAAGTGCAATGTGTGTGTGTGAGTGTGTGTGTGTGAGTGAGAGAGATTAATCATAGTGGATCGCCGCTCCACCCATTCAGCCACATGTCTGATGTGGCTTTTATATGGAAAGTCATTGTAACTTTATTTCCCTGAACGCAGTCAAAATTGTACTCATTAAAATGTTAAAACGTAACTCGTGAATGTGTTTCTGGTGAAAACTAAAGTGTCAAATGATCCAATTTATTTATTAGATGTCAAAGTAAAATGTTTCTGTTTTTACAGGTACGCTTTTCACCAGTAAGAAATCAGATCAAGCCTGCCACATTTAGAAATGATGTCCTGTCAAACTATCATTACATTAACATGCTCATTCATAGTCTGAGCCACTTATCCTAACCAGGGCTATGGGTTATGCAGTACGCTTCATATAAGACTATTAAACCTTTTTTTTATTCAGTCATATTTGACACACACTCTGTTTTTCATGCATGGGTATGGTCAAGTTCACAGAAGCCCCTTTCCAAAAATGTTGTAAATAAAAAAAAAAAATTATTTCCAAATCACGTAAACTCGAATTTAAATGAAAAAGGAACAAAGACAAGATGCCAAATGTGAAAGATCTCCCTCTTCAAGTAGAATATTTGGTGAGACCAACAATTGAGGCAGAGACAAGTACGAGCAAGGTCAAAACAGAAAAAAACTCTCAACACAGAGAACAGGCAGAGAAAGGACATGTAGTGGCTGGCTGACAGTGGAAACCTGTAAATCAGATTTTTTTGCTGAATTATTTCTTTAAAGACTTTTTTTTTAAAATAATAACTGTAATAACATAACTGTTATGATATAAAGAAACTTTAGACGGTCCCCAAAAAGCACTATCCCTTCAGTGCCTCATCGATGCAGCTGTTTGGATTGAGTTGGACATGAAAACTGATGCCTGATAAAGACATCCAGCAGTGGAGAGGAAAACACTTTCAGCATTTTACTATATTCAAACATGGGTGCTCCATCAATCTCAGCAGGTTTTGTGGTAAGTTGTCATATGCAAATGTTACTAAAGCTTCCAATCAAACAGTGTGGTCAGTAAAAATAAATAAATAAATAAATAAATAAATAAATAAATAGCAGGTATTATTCAGTTTGTTAATGAACATCTGTGTGGGCGAATTCTTTCACAGACATGTGTGTGTGCCTTGCTAGGTTGTCCCTGACTGTGTGTGTGCGGGTGTGTGCCTGTTTGCAGACAGTTTGTGTGGAGGCAGTTGGCAATGCTGGGACTGAAGATAGCAGGGAAAGGGGATGCAGCTCAGTATCGAGTTCTGAACATCTGTTCCTCATAGAGACCGCAAAGCTAGTGCAGAGGAAATAGAAAAAGGAAGGTTAACTGTTAACAACACACCCCCTGACACACACACACCCACACACATGGATTCACACTGAAGCAATAGGACAACACAGAGTATTTTAAATAAAGTGGCCAGTGTGTGTGGAATCATGGTGTATCTAATAAAGTGGCTAGAACTAAAGCCTCAGGGTGTGTTTCTAATAAAGTGGCCAGTACTGAAGTCTCAGGGTGTGTTTCTAATAAAGTGGCCAGTATAGAAGAATCTGGATGTGTTTCTAATAAAGTGGCCAGTAAGTGTGTAGCTATATTATGTTACTTTAATAATATTAGTAATATATGAAGACAAGCTCCTCTCTCCCACAGCAGATCTATACCACCACATCTCTCTCTCTCTTTTGCTTTCACTCTCTCTCTCTCTCTCTCTCTCTCTCTCTCTCTTTTTCTCTCTCTCTCACTCTCTCTCTCTCTTTAATGACAGCATCCATCTTAGACTGATTAGTTTGCCCAGCACTTCATCATTAAATACCACACACACACACACGCACACACACAAACTGCTATTACATTCCTTTGAACATGTTTATGCCTTCAGTTTGTAATAAATACCCAAGCAATGGCTTCTGTCTTAGGAGAAATAAAGTTTTGTTTTGGTTTGTGATGAACTCATTGGAAAGAAATGTCCATCACCCCGCTGTCCTCATCCCCCCTGCACACAAGCATTTGGCCTTACCATAGCATCACACAGATACACACACACACACACACACACACGCACACGCACACACACACACACATACATATACATATACAAGCTGTACAAACTATAGAGTGACACTGTGGAATGTGTTGGTTTGCCACACATATTTAAATGGTTGTGGATTGTGCTGCTGTGGCTCATCTACTGTGTGTGAAAAAGCAAACCAAAGCTTCACAACATCTCTCTCTCTCTCTCTCTCTCTCTCTCTCTCTCTCTCTCTCTCTCTTTCTATATATATATATATGTGTGTGTGTGTGTGTGTGTGTGTGTGTATGTATAATGTTTATCCCTCTTTCTAGCTATATGTCCCTCTCCCTCTTTTCTTTCTTTTTTCTGTTTTTCTATCCGTCTCTCTCTCTCAATCACTCTATTTCGTCTTTCTCTCTCTCCCCATTCTTGTGAGGCGGGTGGCGGGAGTTTACTGTGGACCAATGTGTGTGTGTGTGTGTGTGTGTGTGTGTGTGTGTGTGTGTGTGTGATAAGAGCCTGTAGAGAATCCCAACGTTATCTTCCTCCACAGCTGTGCTAAAGCTCCGCCACAGCTGCTCACAGCATTCACCCCCCAACACCAACACATGGCAAACTACGACTCCCATAATCCTTAGTGCTGCCAACACCTCACTGGCTGGTAGCACAGTTTGGGACAAATGCTGCCTTCAGATATTACTGCTCTTTAGAAGTTTTGGACTTTTTACTGACCTTCACTGACTTCCAACCTTTACCCTTTTTATCAGAGCAGAGGGAAGACGCTTTTAGTGATAGTAAATATATATACTAAATATATATACTGCACAATAGATGTCACCAAGAAGGCCACTGCCTGCATCTATTGTGCAGATTATTACAATAGAGGAAAACATTAAGATGATGCACAAATTAATCAGGCTAGCTAATTAGCTCATTAGAGAATTTAAACTAATAGGCCCAACTAGAAAATCTTCAAATATTTTATTATACAAAGCACTTAAAAACACTGGAAAGGAAATGCTTTACATGCATGCAAATGTGCCTTTTATTCTATGATTTTTGGATATGTAGCAATATAAATCGTGTTAGCAATAGATTTATCCAATGGACTAGCTACCAGGTTCTCCATGTTAAGCCTTTGTAGAAGTAGGGCAAACCTGCAGTCTGTGGTTGCATTTTGCACATTATTAGAATGGAGACAATGTTAGGACAATAATACAGAGCTTAAGCACATGTGTTTTGCTGTGATATTGGACATGCTGTACATAACATTGGCCCATATGCCAATAGAGATGTTGTTCAGAGCAGTATTTCCCAAACCCAGTCCTGGGGATCCACTGCTCTGCATAGTTAGGGCAGGTAAGTAACCAGAACTGAGCTACTGGGTACTGGTTTAGAATCACCTTCAGGGTTGTCCAGTCTGATGCTTTCAGCCTTGATAACATGCTCCCACTCAAGAAATCTCATGGTAAATACCAATGGCAAAAATAGTTTTTGTCCAGTCCCCCCCTTCCAAAGCTACCCCCATGACAAAACGTTATGGTCTACATAATATTGTCAATTGCTAACCAAATGGGTTGGGTGAACCCAGGACAGAGCTGGGTTGGGATGTCACCCTTCCCCTCCCCCACACACTCCCTATTTGACCAAAATGTGGTAATTCACCCCACTTTAAACAAATCCTACACCTTGGTAAACTTAGCTAAACGTACACCTAGGCAACCCCGGAGTGTCCCGTTAAAAGAACAGGGCTGTGTTGTTATACAGGGCAACCATGGCCTAATGGTTAGAGAAGTGGCCTTCTGACTAAAGAGTTGTTCATTTTATTCCTGGAACAGCCAACAAACTAAAGTGCCCTTAAGCAA
The DNA here is from genome assembly GCA_037974385.1 of Arnoldichthys spilopterus. Lineage (NCBI taxonomy): Eukaryota > Metazoa > Chordata > Actinopteri > Characiformes > Lepidarchidae > Arnoldichthys > Arnoldichthys spilopterus. The sequence goes on from JBBPDA010138268.1 coordinate 17,145, forward strand.
AGCACCCAACTCCTGCTCCCCAGGTGCTGCAAGACTGGCTGCCCATTGCTATTTGGTGTGTGTGCTCACTGTCTCGAATGGGTAAAATGCAGAGGTAAATTTCACTACTGTTATAGATGCATAACAGTGTATGGAACATCTTATATCTGTAATCAAAGCAAAGCTCAGTTTGAGACAAAATAAATTTACAATGTTAGCTTGTGTGGATGACAGAAAAAACAGTGACCTTTTACACACACATAAACCTTTACTTTAAACAGAGCAATGTAACTGCATGTGGTTTAAAAAAAGAGCCAGTTTCACATTTGTCTAAATGAGGTTTTGCAGGAAGAGGATGGACAGGTCAGGTGGGAACTGACGAGCATGTAATGGTAGCTGAAGCAGGTGTGTTTACAAGTGCCCTGTCTGTCCTCCGCCATCCAGCATTCCCCTAGTTGTCGGGGGGATGGGGAATGGATGGGTTAGCCAGGTTCAACGCTTTTGCCTTTGACACTTTATCACACTGCTACAGAGAGGCTGCTTATGAATAAGCCTAATTAAACTGTGCTTATCAGAGACACATGCACAAAGCTCATTACTGCCAGGGACCACACACAGCCGCAGGTAACACACACACACACACACACACACACACACACACACAGTCAAACCCCTTTTGGCTCGATCAGACTTATTCAGAGCCCATGAAGTGTGTGTGAGTGCTTGTCCACATATGGAGTGATGACGCCACTCTAAGATCCTGGTTTAGAGTTTAAGCTGCGATTTGAGTCAATTACTCAATGATCATAGAAGAAGCGCTTAAGTTATCCACTTAACGTGGTAGTTTGTGAACATTTTATCACTTTTTTTAACATTTTAAAATAATTTTAACATTTTTAAATAACTCATGCAGTCCATATACAGAATCTCAACAGCAAAATTATGAATATACTGTTCTGAATATATTGTGTTTGTGATGTCACAAAAATCAAAAGCCTGTTTAGCCTACAGCAGTTTCGTTCCACTCATTGATGCATAGAGTATTTTTTTTAATTTGAGGAGTAAGAACTAATTTAAGTATTATTAACTTATTCATGCACTGATTTTAATAAGAGTTTTATTTTAATAAACTAATAACAGTCTGTTTTTTATTTTAAGGGATTAAGAAAAATGACATAATAGTGAATTCTGACTGTTTTTGGTTCATAAAACCATGCACATTTTGTAAATGGGCCTCAGGGAGAAGAAAATGTAGACAATGTGTCCCTTTAAATGTACACACAATTTTCTGCTTGCATTACAAGGCTAAAAACAGTAGTAGCTACAGTAGTACTGAGTGAATAGCATTGAAGTACTTTTGTCAATTTTTATAAGTACAGGTTTGTCATGAAGTGTCAGAAATCACATATGCAAGTCCATTAGAGATCACAGAAGAGCAGTTTGAGGTGAGTGTCTGTAGATTAAGGAAGTTTGCAAGATGCTAACAAAGCTACAAGCTACTTTAGCCTCCCATGCAAAATGTTAGGAGCAAACCTCAGGTGCCAAATATGTTTTGGTTGACCAACAAAATTCAGGGTAAGAGGAAACTGAAAGATTACAGAATTACTGCATAAAAAATATTCCAGAGTTTCTCTCTCACTGTGTATTCCTTGATCTCTCAGTTCCTTCTTTCTTGTATCCTCTAAGTGTATCTGTTAACATGTGTGTGTACTCCGAACTTCAACTTACCTGCATGCCGTCTCCTGTTCCCATGGGTTGGCAGCCGTTGCATGTGGCGTCTCTGGCTGGTCAGCATCACTGTGGCAACTCTCGGAGGCATCAGGCCACTGGAGGATGTGGAGGATGAAGAGGAGGAAGAGGAAAGTCTCCCAGATCTTCTTTGTCTGTCTCTGTGAAGTTCTGTGGTCATCTTGTGCATTCCCTCGCACTCCCAGACCAAATGGATCCCTCACACACTGTCCAATGAGAATATAAAAAACTAGTCCAGTAGATCCCAAGAAATCTGTACAATTAGATCAATCAGATCTCATCCAGTCATAGCTCTCCAGGGCTCTCAAGGTTCTTGTTCTGTTTGAGTCCAGGAATCTTGTGCAATCAGAACTCAATAATCCTGTCCAATCCAAAAACTAAAAGTCCTGTCCAAATAGGGCCTGGGGCCTTTGGTCAGTAAAAATCCAAGGATTCCATTAAGGCCCAGTGTTGTGTTCAATACATAGGTTGGGATCACATCCAACTAGAACCTGAAGTCTTTTGTCCAATCAGAGCCCAGGGGTTCTGTCCAATCCAAACTTAGAGTTCTGTCTAATTAGAGTTCTGGGATTTCATTCGAACACACTAGAGACTGCAGTACGGGACATATTTTTGAATGGTCAGACTGAGTGCAAGCCTTTGGCAGACTAACACGTGTACACACACACGCACACACTTAACAATACTTGCATGTGGTGCAACAGCTACATCCGAGACAGATAAACTCTGAGAAAAGTCTGTTGTGTCAGTAGTGTGGGACTTTCTCACACTTGTGCCCTTTGATCCTCTCTCTCGCTCAGTCTTCCCTCGCTAGGCCTTTGTCTTTAACCAGTCCATTAGAAGCATGTAAGTGACGGCAAGCTTCTTCACACGTGTGAGACTCCTGACACACTGTGGTGTTCTACTGGGCACAGTGGAGCAACAGATCACGCTCCTCCTTTTAACGGTTAACTCCTCCCCCACCTCTTTCTCTAACAGAGGACGCTGATAGGGAGGCATGTTAAGCAAGTGTATATGTGTGAATGTGTTTGTGCCTGAGAAATCCATTCTGTTTGCTTGCTGATGTTAAAATTAGGTTTGTTGTTCAGAAAATAATGATTTACACCAACCAGCCATAGCATTATGACCACATGTCTAATGTTGAGTAGGTCCCTCATGCTGCTGAAACAGCTCTGACTGTGATGCACTGTGTTCTGACCCCTTTCTATCAGAGTCAGAATTCATTTTTATACCACAGAAGCTCATCTGTGGGATTGGAACAGCCGGGCTATCTTACACTCCCTACACTCATCAGTGAGACTTGGGTGTCCATAAACCTGTTGCTGATTCACCAGTTGTCTTTCTTTGGATCACTTTGGTAGGTGCTAGCTACTGCATACCTGGAACACTCCGCAAGACCTGCCATTCTGGAGGTGCTCTAAGTCAGACTTCTAGCGAAAAAGACTCTGGTCAAAGTGGCTCAGGTCCTTATGCTGACCCATTTTTCATGTATCTAGCACATCAACTTCAAGAACTGACTGTGCCATTGTAATGTAATAACTAGACAGTGTTATTCACTGTTCACTGTTATTCGCTATTCACTGTCAGTGGTATTAATATTATGGCTGGCTGGTGTATACTTAATTAAAGATTAGCTCTCCTAGTCCAGTATTACTTGTAACTCTCATCAAATAGTTGGTTTAGGCTCAATCAGTCCTTCATTATGTGAAATCAGGTGCTGCTGATGGAGCTTCACACAACCATGCAAATGCTGGAGGCAATCAAGGAGAAATGTGTGGCCTTCTTACCAGCTCCTCTTCATTCTTTTTACTTCTTTCTTGTTTGTTTGCAGTTATTCTACTGTTCACTTGTGTTTGTATTATCAGAAAGAGCCTCACTGCTCATATAAATGCCTTTATGTTTTTTTATGCAGGGGACAGGGTTCACAGACTCAGTGCTGTACAGCATAGTGCTGTATACACAGTATAACAATATTGCTGGAGCAAAAAATTATATATAAGTTTTTGTTGTTTTTCACAATTTTTTAGATTTCAGAGGCCAAACTTTAAGTAGAGAAAATTTCATAATGAACAGAGCTATAGAAACAGTCAAACATTTCTCTGAAAAAATTCTATTCACATTAACTTTTAACTTAAAAAAATTATTAGTGATGATGCTTTTTCATCTGCCTGCAAAGTTACAGTTTTGGACAAGAGGTTTTATGTGTGGGCAGTGGTGGCCGAGTGGTTAGGACATTGCCTTTGGGGCCTAAAGGTCACAGATTTGAGTCCCAACCCATGGCACTACTGAAGTACCCATGAGCAAGGTACTGTCCCACTAGACTGCTCTCTGGGCGCTGTTGTGCACGTGTGATGGGTTAAATGCAGAGGTTGTGTGGTGCTTGAGTGTGTTCACATAGTCACTTTTACATGATCATTTTGGTATATCTGTATATTTTTGTACCCTATTTCCTGATTGTCTCTGTGTGTGTGTGTTTATGTATGATAGCCACAGTAGGCTTCCTCTGGCAGGGCCCAGCTGTGTGTATGTAATCCACTCTTTTCTTTTTCAGCTGGACACCTGTGGAGCTCCTCCCACTTCACACACTTAAAGTGGCAGAACCTGAGGCTGTTTGAAAGGTTGGAGGCATCTTACTCTCCAAAAATGTTAAACAAAAAATAAACATGATCTCCTTAACCTTAATTAATTAATAATAATAATAATAATAATAAAATATTAAAGATGGGCTAGTTTTATGCTTCAACTATACTCATAGAGAGGGGGAGAGAGAGAGGAGAGGAGAAAGAAAGACAGAAAAAAAACAAAAAAAGAAACAGGGACATGTAGGGTGACATACAAGTGTGTGTGTGTGTGTGTGTGTGTGTGTGTGTGTGTGTGTGTGTGTGTGTGTGTGTGTGTGTGTGTGTGTGT
>JBBPDA010138397.1:0-23319 GCA_037974385.1 Arnoldichthys spilopterus
TGCAGAATGTGAAGTTCATTTTAGTGAGGCGGATGCAAATATCTTCTGGTATCTTCTTCCATTGGTTCAGGGGTAATGTCAACACTGATTCAGTGTCTTTTTAGCTGTCAATACACTATCAGATAAAAGGGGTACATTTGTGTTCACCATGGTATAAACAATGTAAATGTACCCCCAGTTGTATAAAATGGTGTCTAAAGTACCTTAAATTAGTTTTAAAGGTATATTACAGTCTATTTCCAATGAGAATACCTCTCAATATGTTAACGTTGGCTGATGTCATTGCTACTAATAATAATGCAATGCAAATAAAATAGCAGCGTAATATACTGCAAGTCCTGGGCTGCTTTTACTTGCACATGCATCATACACTTTGTGTAAGACATCAAGTGCTGGAGGGGGATCAATGATAATCTGATAATCCCTGATAATCTGGGACCCTGATAATCTTAAATGAGTGGGACAGCTGCAAGTTTCCCCACAGCAACCTAATTATTTGACGTAAAACTTAAAAAAAAAAGAAGTGAGCCTATTGCTGTCAGTCCTTTTCTCCCTATCACAGCCAGCAGATGGAAGCACCTGTCCACAAGTGTGGCCTACAACAGACTGCTGTAAAAAAAAACCATATATGTAGTCAGGGTTCGAATTTATATAACTTCGGAGCAGAAGAGCTGGTCTACAATTTCATTTCCTATTTTACACAACATTGTATTTGAAAGTCTGACTGTAGATTATTGCTGTAACACCCCTTACTCTGCAATCTGCCTTATCTGTACTTGATATATTCTGCATATTATGGGATGTAAATTAATTACCTGTGTGCCATGTAAATGACATTCTATATTAATCTGTAAACACATTCATTTGGTCTGTATATATTGGGTGTGTATTTACTGTTTAAACTGTTTATACTGTATATTGTTAGGTTTATTGTTTATTGTTTAGTGTTCGTGTCCTATTTATTATTATAAATTTTTTTCCTGCTTACATTTTATAATTCTTATTCTATTTCTTTTGTAATATTTTTTACTTAGATTTAACTTCTTAATTCCTTTCAACTTTATTATTTAAAAAAAATTGCAAGGAACAATCAGGGTACATTTCACTACATGTTGTACTTGAATACCTATGTATGTGACAAATAAACCTCTTGAATCTTTATGACAGGCTGAAGTTCTGAAAAGAACTCATCAGCCAATTTTGCTCATGGCTATCTCTCCATAAACAGAAGATAAAATGTATTTAGGGAGAGCATTTTGTTCCTAGTGGTGCCTTAGGCTGATCTCAGAGCTCTTAATGAGGCTGTTTCAGATAAGATAAAATAGGAGAATGACTGAACAGTGTGTTATAATGACTCATCATAAATAGACTCAGGTAAATGTGAATCCACATGAACTTATAAGTCAGAAACCAATTTCACATAATATCCACCTTTATATTATCTATTAGGCTTATTTTAAAGGTTATTTATGTGTTCATGTTTACAAGGCCTTAAATGGAGGAAGTCAAACAACTGTGTATTCTGTTGTACTGTTATATAATGCACAAATAGTAAAGAATATAATTTTCCTTTCATTTTCCTTTCCTATCCTTTTCTATTTTGACAAAATGATACTGTTTTCAGAGGCTGCAAAGAACTGAAATGGAACGGACTACCTCATAATAACTTATTAAACAAGCAAAAAGTGAAAAAGTCAAGTTAGCTTAAATATTTAGCTTTCTTGAGGTGCTCAAGCAGGGTCACAGGATGTGCTGAAGCTTATTCCAGTTTCCATGAGGCAAAAGTTGGAGAAACAGCCTGGACAGGTTTCAAGTCCGACAACGACATCAGAGTTCAGCATTGACCAAAAGCTGAATTAATCTAACAATAAAATAAAAATTAAAAAAGCTAGTGTATCAAGTTAAAACTTCAGATGTTGAAGTTAACTGGTTTTTTTATAACAACACTTTTTACAATGACAAACCTGCATTATTTTCTTTTTCCTGCAGTGATGATTTATTAATAATATTTCTAACAATTTTGTTCAGCAGTTGAGCGCTGTGGATTGCTGACCTGTTTATGCAACATTGCCCAGACTGCCCTTGTGACGCTTGTATATGCTGATTAAATGCTGTAAAGATAAAACTGATCTAAGCCCTAAAGCATAGAGCAAGATCCATACCTCCACTCATAGGAAGACGTTTTCTAAACTGTACAGTTCATAGATCGTGTGGATTTGATCTTGTGTTAATAGAGAGAACCCCTTATTTTTCAGAGATTTAAGAGATTTATATGTACCTCATTTCGGCTGGCTATACAAATATCATAATTTTTGGTCGTTGTTAGACAATTGCCCAAAATTTTCTTTAGGTCGAGTGGTGGGTTTTGATATGGGCAACATTGGCAGCCGTCCAAAGCGGGATCTTGTCGGGGGTGGCAAATGCGCTCTAAATAAATAAATAAAATCGATCTATCGACTAATAAAGGTTTAACTTATCAATTTCCCATGTGAGCGGGTTTGCTGAGTTCAGAGGTTGCTAGCACTAAAGGACACACCCACTTAGGGATGCAAACCTCTTAGTCCATATTAGCCATATGGGCCTACAATCACACCAAGTTTCATCTGGATTGGTCAAGTCTAAGTATGTGATATCATTGAACAAATAGTAAAGTGGTGAATAAAAAAATCCATGAAGTTTGGCAGTCATAAATAATATGCATACTTAATTACTGCTCATTTTAAAATTTAGAATACACTACTGTTTAAAAGTCTGGACTTGTACTAAAAGTACTACTAAAGTTTAAGGAAAATGCATCCATAATGACGAACAGAGCTGTAGAACACTGAGAATAAAATGATTATATTATCAAAACTGTGTTGATCAAATCTCAATGCAGATATTGTAACGAGACATCACAAAAAGAAGTAATTGCATTTAATTGTTTTTATTTAATAACCTCTTATTGTCCCCCAAAGGACGGGTAGCAAACAAAATGTGAAAATACCTTCTAGTGTTTTGTTTAGAATATTTGGATGTATAAGACATGACATATTTACATATTTTTATGTTGTAGTAAAATTATGAGATTGTGAAGTAAACATAAACAACTGGGCATTTCCATTATGTAACAATGTCTTCTTTTTTAGCTGAGAATGTTAACTCAGAGGAATGTCTACTGTCCAACATCCTGACAGTTTGTGATAACACTGGGAAACGATAAGATAAATGAACACTGAGATTCTTTTTGCCGTGGAGTAATTTTACCTTCTTGACTTCAAGGAGCCACACCTGAGCCAAATGTACATATGTGCTTCAAAACACGTGTTACTATTACAAAACATGGTTACAGCACATACACATACACACACACACACACATATATGCGATATCATGATCAGATCAGCCATAACATTAACACCAATGACAGGTAAATGAATAACATTGACTATGTAGTTATTTCTTTACAATAGCTCCTTTCTGGGGGGTGGGATATATTAAGCAGCAAATGAACAGTGAGTTCTTTTAGTTGATGTTCTGGAAGCAGCAAAAATGGGCGAGCATAATTATCTGAACCATTTTGATATTGTGATGGTTAGACGACTCAATCAGAGCATCTCCAAACCAACAGGTCTTGTGGAGTGTTCCAGGTGTGCAGTAGTTAGTACCTACCAAAATTGGTTCAAGGAAGGACAGCTGGTGAATCAGTGACATGGTCATGGGCACCCAAGGTTCATTGATTCATGTCGTGAGTGGAGGCTAGCCTGTCTGGTTCGATCCCAAGGAAGAGCTCCTGCTGCATAAAAAGTGAATGCTGACTCTGATAGAAAGGGGTCAAAACACAGAGTGCACCACAGTCAGAGCTGTTTCAGCCGCATGAGGGGAACCTAGAAAATATTAGGCAGATACTGTTAATGTTATGGCTGATCAGTGTATTTATATGTAAATATATAAATACTGTAACCACGGTTCTACCAAGAGTAATTTTTTCCTGATAATATTTCAACACAGAATGCAATAATGGCTTTCTGCCATGAGTAACCACCATTCTACCCTGAATCGCTTACTCACTGATAGATTGATATGCATGGATCACACCCAAGAATGATTTTGACCTATATTAATTAGCTGGTGTACATATAGTGTCCCCCAAAGTCTGCTAAAACTAGGCCTTTTTGTTCATATATAACAGAACTAACACAGGCTTTCTGAATTGTGTTCTGAATTTCCAATAAATACCAACTTCCAGGAAAAAATGATCTCACCCTTTATTGCTTCTGTCTGGTTTACTGTGGGATAGATAAGGTGCTCATCAGCCAAAAGCAAATAATTCCCATGGGCCTGAAAAGCATGAGGTAACCTGTCACTCGCAGCCCTCTGACCAATAGCATGGGAATCCCAAGTCAATCACATGGTGATAATCTGGTGTTTCAGACTTTGTCCTAGAACAGAAATCAGCAGGTCAAACCTAGAGGAAAACACAGTGCGATCAAAACCTAATGAGGCTGGAATAATTCTCAATCCTCAGCTCCTTGGATGCATAAACCAATTTGCAAGTGCTGGTCAAAGACCGTATAGGGCTGCCACAATGGAACTACTTTCTGGAAAGGTGTAGTACTTAATTTTTTTTGGTTTCATTTACAAATTTGTGGAATCTTCTTCAGCTTACATATGCTTTTGTAAGGTGGAGCTCATAGTGATCTTGAAAATTTTAAATGGTCACTTTTCTGTTTATATTAATGCTCCAGTGTCACAATTCAGCTTATACATTCTTAAAAATAAAATCACCAGAAAAGGTTCTTTGGAATGAAATATATTTAAATATTTTGTGTGGTCAGATGAAGGGTTAGCATTAAGCATAGTATTTAGCTTAAACAGGCTAAATGTTCGGGTATTTACTGTTGTATCTGTTAGCTTACACTCGCCGTATACATGCACTAATAAACCTAGCAAAGTGTTATGAGCTGCTATAGAGGAACCATTTTCGTTCCCCAAAGAACATTTCAGTGGGTAGTTCTTTAAAGAACCAATTGTGTAAATAAATGTGATGTGAGGTGGAAGAACCTTTTTGAAGTTAAAATATGTTCCTCATAAAGGAAAGGTTCTATAGTAATTAGGTTTTTCCTGGAACCATATGGGTAATACTACAGTTGTGGTGGCAAATGGTCAGAGAACGTCTGAAGCTGTGAATATGAGCTCAAAATAGGAATAAATCAGAGAAAGTTGATGCTCATGTATTCTTTGCTATAGACCTACATTAGTTTTAGTCAATTAGTGTACAACTTTACTGAGTTTGTACAAATTCACTACATTTTACATTTGAACTACATTTCAGCGCCATGTGACACTGCCATAATAAACGACAAATGGTTTATGTCAAAACCAAGAACTGTTTAGTACCCATTGTTTGTAAGTTTAAGATCAGATTTAAAGGATTAAGCCTAACTCTGGGTAGAATTAAAGTGAAGAAAAATCAAGGAGACCACATAGTGGTTTGCTAACCAGGCATCTTTATCTAAAACGGTATATAAATCGTGCTGCTTTTTTATTTCAAAGAAGTGACTGGATCTTGGCAATATCCTAGAATGTTAAAACACGCCGCAAACATCTTTGAATTTGTATTAAACTTAAACACTTTGAATTTGAATTTCTTAGCTTGATTTACAGAATGACAAAAAGAAAGAGGTCCAAAGGCTCAGGTTTTGCAGCCCTAAGGAATACTAAGTGGAGAACATTCAGCTGAGATAAGTCTTATCTCCAAAAGAACACTGTGAAAACTGTACAGCGTTCATTTCATGGGGCTGAAAAGTGCCAGTTAGCTATGCCTGAACACAAAGCCAAATCAATGAGTGGTCTTGGTTGAAAAGCTAAGGTGACCATCAGATAAATGGAGAATGGATTACTGCTAAAGGTTAGACTTGTTTGGTATTCTGCATGTCAGAGTGGTTTCATCAGCCCTTTTTAGCACTATGTTGCAATTCAGATTGCTTCTCTATTTTGGATCATCCAAAGACCATAATAATGTTTATGATGGAGAAAGAACAAAGTTCATAACATAAACCACATATCTGGAAAAGTTGGGACATTTTGTGAAATGCAATAAGAACAAGAATCTGTGATTTGTCCATTCTCTTGAATATTTATTAAACTGACAGAAACATAAAGAAAATAATTCCAGTGTTTTAGACTGTAATGTATTTTGTATTTAAAAAATAAAAAAAATAATAAAAAAAAATGCCTGCAACACACTCAAAAAACAGGACAGAGACATGTTTACCATTGTGTTACATTGCCTCCACTTTTGAATTAAAAGTGAGTATTAAAAAATTTAAATAGTTTAATAACTAGGACAAAATAAGATGCTAATTGTTGCAGTTTGGCAAGTGGAACATCCGTTTTACCCGAAAACAAGCTGAAATGTGGGCTCATATGGCCCCAGCACACATTTACACATTTTGGTCCTGAGAACTCCACGTTATTTCTGAACCAAACTGATGTATGGCTTTCTATTTGTTTAACAGAGTTTCAGGTTGCCGCAGTGGTTAAGTGACAACCATTTTCCTAAGTACTCCCAAGCCCATGTGGCTATATTTATCATAGTAACATGACAGTTTTTCAAACAGTGCTTTTTGAGGGTTAAATGGTCACACACATTCCACAGTGGTTTGTGGTCTTGCTTTACACAAACTGAGATTTAAAATGGTGTAACCTGAATATTCTATTCTTTTCACTTGTATTGTAGTGTTGCAGGCATAAGACTTTGTTTATATTAACAAAATACAATCAAGTTGATCAGTCAAACTATTATAAATTAAAAATTCATACTATGTTGGTTAAATTAAGGTTAAAGAGAATTTACAAAAAGATTTGTTGTGTTTTTATTGCATTTTAAAAAACATTTCTAATAATTGTGGTTGTGGTTGAAGGATGATATCCTAGATGCATGTTATGCAGTGTCAAATAGATGTGGTAATTACATTTCTGACATTATATGATGCACTGTGCTTTAACTGCAAAGAGATAAAAGCTCATACCATGCAGTCCTGAGCAATATAGATTATCATACACAGAACAATACATAACCCAACACCCAGTTAGGAGAAATAATAATTCAATTTTGTTTTTTGCACAATAATAAAAATCACCAGGGACATTGTAGAAATTCATTTGATAAGTAAAACTGATTCAAATATGCAAATGATTAGCACATGTTAGAACAAAAATATCTGCAAAATCCATAAAAAATGTCTTCTTAAATCTAATCAATATATATAATATCTATCATTTGATTTTTATCGGATTTTACTACCTCTGTATTATTTAATCAAACAAAATGATCATTCTATTTGTTTCAAGCATCATTTCTTGCAAATGTGTAGAAATAAGTTGCATAAGCTTAAAATTATATTAGAACAATATCAAAATTAGAAATATTGCATACATAAATCAGGCTTTTTTCAATGTGTTTTATTTTATTTTGTTTTGCTTTCATTGCCTATGATCACTAAAGTTAGCATATAATGCTAATGCTAGAAATGAAGTGAAATTTAAAAGAAATATATATCATTATCACAATTTATTTGCATATTTGTGTTCAATATGCTTAAGGGGGCTTACAGCTCCTTATCTGACAAGACTTTGTCTCTTAAACCGCACAGTACATTTTTTACTTTAAAAAAAAGTTTTTTCCTTTCAGAAACAAACAAATGACTTTGTCTTCAGCTCCCTGTAATCACATATTTATGAAAATACTTTTTGCCCAACTTAAAGGATCCCTATTGTGAAAAATTGCCCTTAAATGCATTGTTGTGATGTCATGATTACCCTGAGAGATTTCATAACCAATTTTGTCTACCTTTAGTCAATAATGACAAAACACAAAACAAAAACAGTATCAAAGCTCATCACTGCTGTAGCAAAACAACCCATTTTTCAATATCTCAGAGGACTCTGGGAAATCTTTGGCCAGTTTTCAGACTTAACACTTAGAAATGGGAGTAACCCTCTGGAGAGGTGGTCTATAATACAAAGAACCAAACCTCTTACAAATGCTGACCCCCTACCTGTGACAGTTTCTTGATGGGAATAATTAATGTGGGTGGAAAACACTGGTGACACACTTAGTTAAATGCCAACATCACTGTTAAGTGGGACTGTATCTTTAATAGATATCTGGCTGGACTTTCTGCCACAGTTTACATTAGCATACCATGGGCCAAGGGCATCATTAGGTCTGGGAATCTAGGACTATAGCCCCAAATGTTTATGAATAGCCCCAGATCTTTAAAAAATAATAGTAAAATAGCCAATAACCCCAGCATGTAACTAAAGCATAGAGCCACTGATTAACATTGTGTAGGCTGCATATCAATCTCACGCACATGCCTCACACCTGTAGCTTTTAGGTAATCTCATATAGACTAGCTTATGTCTTAGGGGTAGTGGTGATGTAACGGTAAGAGAGTTGCCCCTGTGACCTAAAGGTCGCTGGTTCAAATCCCAGACTGGTAAGAGCACCACTTAGATATCATTCCAAAACACTGCTGCCCAGACACTGTCAGTTTCAACTGACCATTGCTTCAACATGGATGAGTGAAATGCAGAGTTGCAGTTTGTTGTTGGGTGCTGTGTTGTGTTCACAATGACAAATAATCACTCGCATTCACTTTATGTGATTTCTGACATGGTATGACACTGTTCTCTATAAAACTGGTTGAAATATGTAGCTCAGCTATAAACAGTAGCAGCATTTTGAGGCCTACGTTTTGTCATGTTTTTACTGCAGGTTGATGGGCATACTTCACTATTTTTTGACACCTGTAATGTCACAGACATTATGACATTAGTGACAGTTGCTGTGCGGCAGACTGTGTCAGCTTTAGACCCCCTGCATGTCACAGTAATGATCCAGCAGACACTCCATGCTGTCAAATAAATACTTAATATGATTGCTCTGAAAAAGCGCCACAGTTTATAGCAGCCAGAACAGAAACGTGTCAAAAAGATCTTTTCTTCTCTTATCACACCCTCATAAGGCGCCTCGCAGTGATTAGCTCACTTTATCAGTCCTTTTCTGTGCTGGAGTAAATAGGAGGCTTCTACCAAGGGCTGAAGGGCTGAGGTATATGCCCGAGGGAAAAGCCTGTGATTGTGGATCGCATGGCTTCCACTGCCCCATTCTCAGCGGATTTATTCTGCAATCACAACTCTCCTGGTGTTTCATCATTTCCCCCACTTTAATCTCTCTCTCTGTCTCTCTCTCTCACTCTGTCTCTCTTTCTGTCCTGCTCTCTCTCTCTCTCTCTGTCTTCACTCTCAGACCCTATTTCTCTCACATACTCTTTCACTTTCTGTCTCATTCTATTTGCTTTGTTCTTATTTCTCATTTGATCTCCCTCTAACTCATAACTCATTGTCTATCTCTCTATCGTTTTTTTCTCTCTCATGCTCTTTTCCTCATTCTCCAATCACTTCCTTATTCTCTAATCACTCTCTCTTTCTCTCTCTACATTCATTTCTCTATCATCTCATCACTGCTCTCGGTTTCTCAGTAGCTACCTTTTCTCTATCAGTCTTTTTTTTCTTCTCTTTCTATCTTTTTCCCTTCTCTGTCTCCTTCTTTTTCTAACTCTCTCTATATTTCTCTCATAACCTCTTTATTTTATTTACCTGTTTTCATTTCTGTTGGGGGCTTTGAAGGTCAATCGAGGTTTTCCCAGGTGCAGATGCAATGGACTATATTCAAGTGACTGGCAACCCTTGTAAAACACTCAATGGACACTTTATTAGAAACCTCTACCCCTGTTGGTGTAGTCAGAGACTGTAATTTGTTAATGCATAGTTCACTGTAGCCATTATCTGGCCCTTGATTAATGGATGGCTTTTGACCAGAGAGCTGTTTTTGGCTGTTTTGACCACACTTATACAAGCTGGGACATTCTGATAGATTCACACCACTGCTACACACACTACCAAGATCACTGCTGCACTGTAACTGGTCCATCATCCAAATGCTGCTCTGTACAGTTTACCTACAGTATGGTGTTTCTCATCTTTTAAAGTGTCTAATAAGTGGATATAGAAGGTAAATGTGTTTTTCTCATAAAGTGGCCAGTGCAAAGAAGTACTGTAGTATGTGTTCCTAATAAAGTGGCAAGTATGTAGAAGTGCAGTAGTTTTTCTAAAATGTACAGTTGATAGTGAGTGTAGTTTGAGCAGAGCATCATAAATGCAAGTCTCTCTCTCCCTCTCTCTCTCTCTCTCTCTCTCTCTCTCTCTCTCCCTCTCTCAGAGCTTCAGTGGGATGGAACTCTTAGATCTCCTGCTCGAGCAGGCTGATGGGAACTCTCATCCTGAGGGACTGGGTGATGGCCTTGCTAACCCAGCCTGGACAATCCCAGATCAAAGTGTGAGTGTCATGACACGTGACGCGTCTGACCCAGAACCACACTGATATGTTTTCAGCAGATGAAGTGTACGCCACACAGCCGTGTACAGATTTGGGTCTCGTTTTTGATCCTCCAATTCCCTTTCGTTCAAACAAGTCAGCCATGCTCTATCATCCCTTAAGCAAAACAAGTTCTTTAGCTGGCAGCTCTTCAGAGTCTGCAGAGTGGGTGGAGTGTGATGTTTCTGAGCCCCTCACGCATGCACCCCTATGCCAGCAGTCCAAAGCAGTCAAAAGGTGGCTCATTAAATGTGTCTGACCTACTTTTAAGTTTATGTCTGCATTTATGTATATGTATGCATATATTCATTGAGACTGGATGCATGTGTACATACCTGCGCATGTCTGGGTTTGTCTTTTTGTGGACTCCTCAAGGTAATTCTTCCGCTGTGTGCTCTTTTGGTCCTAAAAATACATTATGGGGTAGCTTCCCAGACAGAGATTAAGTCTTCTTTTGGAACTTCATTTGCCTTACAATGGAGAATCTCCATTTGGAATGATGTGTATTCCAGACTAGGCTTAAATCCTCTATGGACAATTGACCCTATATAGCCAGCATAAGCTTGTAAAACATTTCTTCTGAAATCAAGGCTGCCAACACATGGTTTACCCCCCTTTGCTGCAGTTAAAGCCTCTACTCTTCGGAGAAGGCTTTACACTAGATGTTATAACATCATGCTATGAGGATTTGATTGCATGCAGCCACAAGTGCATTAGTAAAGTCATAACTTTGCTGCAAGAATCTTCAAACTGATAACATTTTAAGACAGGGCAAAATGATCCTGACTTCTAATGTAAGTTAATAGAAGAACATTTAAGGACAAGTGATTTTGGCACACTATTGGTCTGTTCATCATTAAAGTTTCACACACTGTAAAGGCCATCTGCTGTGCTGAAAAACTAAAATTAAAAAAAGTGGTTTTCTCTGGACAGCCATTAAATACCAATATTGAAGCATTCATTCTGAATTACAAACTCCACATAAACTCTTCCCAAAAGTATAGGTTGAAGTTCTATCATTCTAGAGTGTTTGGGAGCCGTTTTCCCCCAAAAAAGTTTTTCATATTTTATATGTTAAACTCAACAAATTCATAGGGATTGTGCATTCTGAACAGTATTCTAAAATACTCTTAACTTACCTAGAAAATGAACCAGGCATTCAGACATTTGACAGGGGGTGTTTTCGAACATGATTATGAATATTAATAATGGAGTTAATTTGGGGCACTGTCTGTATGTGTTTATTGAATATTAAATACAACAGTAGATTGTATTCAATATTTTGAACTGTGCTCTGCCTTCTTTAAAAAAAAACAGATCCCATTGGAAAGCAGTGGAACAAGAATGCAACTTTTGAAACTTGAATGTAATTTAGCATCAATATTCCTGCATTATATATTTGCACCCGATCAAGAGTGAAATTAAATTTTTCTTAAATAGAAAAAAGAAAAAAATATGTGGTTTAGGACATAGTATGACTTACTGTGTGCTATGTAAATGAAGAAAGCTCCATTCACACACTTACCCGTGCCGTTCATTTTATAGCACACATTAAGTCAAACTGTGTCCTAAACCGCATTGTTAAGTCTCACCAGCTTCTTGAACAGCTGGGTGAGGTTTGAGTGGGATGAGAGAAATTTTGTGGATGTATTTATGTAATAAGATTTGGGTGACTACTAACGTCTATTGCTTGTTTGTACATTGGAAACAAGTGGAAAACTGTGTAAATTCCTTTAATGTAACTACTGGAAGAATGAAGGGTTCGGATTATAAATAATTCCAAAAATGTTTCACAATCTCACAAAAAAACATGTAGACTCAAGTACATTAACACCTAAGTATACGCAAGTATTTTTGGTTTGTGTGTTTGTTTATGTAGCTCCTGTATCATGGTGAAAATGCAGCTGAACATTTCCTGGACTCCCTGCTGTTCGTGCCTGAATGTGTGTCGAACCCTGGCTCTCCCCTATGGGCCCCGTCTCCCTGTGACAGTGGTATTAGTGAGGAGCCTCTGTCTGACCAACGGGACACCCCCCCTCCTCCCTCCAGCCCACTCTTTCACTCCTTCTTCCACCCTCAGCATCCTCTTCCTCAGGCCCAGACTCAGCAACAGCTGCAGCAGCAGGTCAGAGTCGCCCAGAGCCCTGCAGAACCAGACGTGTCCATTGATGTGGGTAAGGAACTTTTGTTCAAAGCTCTGTTCAAAGAATTTACAGCATGCAACTGAAGTTCAAAGCAATTATGGTAATGCACCCAGTGCATGCGGAGCTGAGCGCATTAGCAGCGTGCAAACACTAATTGAAAGCTTTAATTTTAGGCTCAAAGACAGTGGACAAAGATCAGAAAGAGAGACTTCACTGTAAAATCATTTTTTTCTGTTTTATTAAACTGCCTTTCACTAATGTTCTCAGAGATAAAACTATGTGATGCGCATCATTTACTATGATATGAAGAACAATTGTGTTTATCTCTGGAAAAAAAAACTATGGCTTTGTTCTCACCAAATGGTACATTTTGGCAGGATTGTAAATGACATTTTCTTGGTAGACAATCCAGAAATGCTTACCTCCTATGTGTAATGTATCAAAGCATGCAGTCTTAAAGAGCCCATGTCACAGAATGGATAAAAAGTAACTTTTTTTAATGCAAATTCCCTGGTCCATACAATACACTGAAGTCAACACATTGCTGGTTCCAAACCAAAACCAGCAGGACGTGGAAGGGCAGAGTAAATGAACAGTACCTACCCCTACACTCACAATTGAAATGCCCTTAGCCACTAAGCATTGCTGCTGTGCGGCTGCCCACTGTTCCAGGTGTGTGGTTACTGTCCCCTGTGTGCGCGTGTGTGTGTGTGTGTGTGTGTGTGTGTGTGTGTGTATGTGTGCGTTTGTGCCCACTGCTTTGGAAGGGGTAAAATGCAGGGACTAATTCCCTCAGGGATTAGCAGAGTATATAAGATAAAATCTTTTCCAAACTGCCGCGAACACAACGTCATTGAACAGCTCAACATGCCTGGGCACTGACGGTGAATCTGCTGACCCCTGCTAACCCTAACCCTAGCAGAAGCCTGTATGGACTAATATCACATAAGGGACTAGGGTGGGGGCCACCCAGATAGATCCAGAGAACCAATTTTACTTCCTTGGACTCCTGGTCACAGATGGCTGTGGCACCACTGAAGATCAAACTTTTTCCTAGAGCTATATCTGGGAGAAATTTTTAGAAAAATGTTCTTTTTAAGTAAAGCGTCTCCTTTAATGCAAGCTGAGGTGACGTCACTGAACCATTTCATACAACAATGAAAGATGATACAGAAAAGCATGAACACGTGCTCCCATGGAATACTTTATTTTCAGCACTGCTGGGTATTTAAAACATCTTTCTGGGACACCAGAGTCAGAGTGATTATGGTGTTACAGCTCTGCAGTAGGTTCTACTCTGATTTAATAGATTCTTCTTTTTAAGGAAATCACAGTATTTGTCAAAGGCTTTTTATAGGTAATGACTTACAGAAAATGGAATATTGAATGCTCTTTGTGGTTTGGGGATTCAAAAACCAATTTGCACGTGGCATGTGCCCAAATGGCATGTACAAATAGAAGAATGGTGTATAGGATTTATACAGTCTTACAGCAGGGGTATCAATCTGCGTTTGTTTATCCTTAGTGCTATGAAGGGTTTAATTCCAATCCAACCACCCTCATGAGTGGCGTTCCAATCATATCACCTTAAAGAAGTGTCCAGCATAGCAGTCCAGCAGCCCTGTGCAGTAGTTCTGATTTTCTGACACTGACACTTGCTTTCAAAGCCAAGACTGGAACTAGGTCTATGGCTATGATCAAGCAACATGCCACTTCCCGTCATCTCCAAGCATCAACCACTGCTCGCCTTGAGCCTCCAAAGCTCAAAAAAGAGGAAGATCTGCATCAAGACTCTTTCCAGTCCTGGCTCCCTAGTGGTGAAATGAACTTCCTCTTGTCATCAGAACTACTGAGTCCCTCACTGTCTTCAAGCACAACTCAAAACACAGCTCTTCAAGGAGGGTCTTGAAAACTAACTAGCCTCATATTTACTGCACATTTATTGTTACTGTCTATTTTTTATTGTTTACTCTTATATACTTTATTGTCTATTGAGTTTACAAGTTTGGCAAGGTTTGTTATGGTGTGTAACTGAGTGAGTGGTATCTTAGCAGAATGACAGCTGTTAAAGGGGTTTAGCCCTGCAGATAGAAGAACAGACATGGACTACAAAGCACTGTTGTTCGTCGCTCTGGAGAAGAGCATCTGCTAAATGCTGTAAATGTAAAAATGTCAATGATTTTCAGTGGTAATGCAGCATAGACTTTGTTACGGGTAGTCCTGTCATTTTTTGCCCTCTACAGTCATTTATTTCTTGGCCACAGGGTAAACAGCATTATTTGTTTTACTGTTGGAAAATGACCAAGAACCAGTGTGAACTAATGCAATTAAGGAATAATTTTAGATACAGGCTCTTTTAATTGCCAATATAAGACAGGCAACCTTACCACATGTTCTTCCGTTCTTCCTGAGTTTCTCCCAAATTTAGTCATGCTAAGTTCCACTCACTAGCTACGACTCTCCCACCTTATGATACGAACAACACTGAGAGAGTGAAGGCTAGCACATGCTTCCTCCGAGTCAAATGAAGCACCACTGCATCTTTTTGAACTGGCACTAATGAATGTCATTGGACAGACAAGAGCACTTTAAAAAACCTTGAATTATGCTACATCAGTGAACAGATGCTCATGCTGGCTAGCACCTAGTTGAGTGATGAGGGGAAAGAGAGAGCCCAGTCAGAGCAAAGCCAGTTGGATGCACTGCATTGGATAACTGTGGCACAGACAACGCTTTGTAAACTGTGGCTTAAGGCAGAACTGAGGTACAATGCAAGTATTTGTTGTGTAGTAGTGTTATAGCCGTTATAATAATTACAGTAGAAGATGTAATTTCACAAAATGTTACTGCATGCCCCCTAGTGGCCATTAAAGTGATGGACTCCTCATATATATATATATATATATATATTTTTTTTTTTCTCTACATTTTTATATTGAATAAAAAAACTAAAAATTCAAGGCTGGACTGAGAGACCTTATGATTAACTGCATTTTATGGCTAGTGTGAAAAGGGGATGGGATGGTTGGAAGGCGAAGCAGGAGTACCAAGAATTGGATTATTAGATTTTCCAAACCAAAGGCAATCCACCAAATAGAGAACAATGTCCGAGACAATAATTCACATAAGATACATAATACTATATGACGCATAGAAATAATCACAGTAATTTTCACAGTGAACAACAAGGACAAAGATGAACACAGGATTATATATAATGACAGGACAAGGGACACCTGGAGAAGAAGATGAGACCAAAGCATGGCACAAATAAACATGAGGGCAGGGCTCAGGTGGGGCATAAATGAAGCATAATCATGAGCACATGGAAGAGAAGCACATAGAAAGGTGTAAACTAAACAAGGAAGGCACACAACAAGGCAAGGCAAATCGTCATAGGCGTTAACTATACATGCACATGCACAAATTATATATTTAAAATGTGACACTAGACATGGCAGTATTGCTGTAAGAATTTCAGCCATGAACATTCGTTAGGTCAGGTACAGATATTGGATGATCAGTTCTGGATCACAAACTCCACTGCAAAAGATACTGGATGGCGCTCCATCCCGCAAGAGAAAACAGATTTACTGGTCTAAAGCCCAGTGCTAAGGGGACTATACTCATCTGGGCAGTGCTTGGCATTGGAAATGCTGACCTTGGGTTTATGTGCGGCTGCTCCAGAGCATCTGATTTTATTGGCAATGTTTTTCTTTGGAAATATTGCAAGCACTGTAGGTGCCATTGAACATCTACATCAATCAGCTAAAACATTAAAAAACTTTGTGATAGTTAATACAGAGGTCACATTTTGTTGTGTGTGTGTGCACAATGGCAGCTAAGTCACTTTCACTCATGAGGGTGACCTGCATAACATTATGTGGTGGTTTTAATGATATGGCTGATTGGCAGTAGATGTATGAATTAGCTGAATTCGTAATTTGAAGGGGTGTCTAGATACTTTTGGATAATTAGTGTATGCAGCAATATGTTGTCTGCTTAATGACCTTGTAATTCTGAGAATGTAATGTTTTTTAATACTTGGGATATTTTTATTTACCACACAGAGCTATGGAGTGACTTTTGAAAACATCATTCATGTTTCCTGTAGAGAAATGCAACCTGGAAAACTGCATGTAACTATACAGATGCACCAGACTGGCAATTGTGTTCAAATATCCTTCCATTCTCAGACACTGTTTAGACTTGTCCCATAGGTCCACACTTTACTATATCACTGCTGTTCCAGAACATTACCATGTCCCCATTATGGAAGGCAATGAACAGATGTCTTTTGGGGAATAGGGAGCTGTCCATGGTACATTTTGTCTAGAGGTTTTTGTCAGTTGTTTTGAAAAGGCAGCAGAGTGTGACATGTATGGTCTTCTGGGTACTTTTTTTCTGTGGTGCAGTCAAACTGATTGTGGCAAATTCTATTGAATAAATGCAGATGAACATTATTGCAATAAACAACAACAAAATCCGATCTTTTTTAGAATGACTTCAAGATGAATGTGGATAACAGTTTGTTTTGGCACATGAGTTCCTTCAATTTTTTGGTGAAATTGGGTGGAATATGGTGGGATTTGACTACTTGAATTTGGCTGCTTTTTATTATGTGTTTAGGGTTGTTATTATGCTCATAATGTGGTAAAGAAAGTACCAACACCACTTTTCTTAGGTGGCCTAAGATATTTTTACACTTGTATACAATGTGTGTTCAAGAAATGTCTTGCTACATATATGTAACATATTATTATTACATATAGTTAAATGTATATAGTACATGTGGATATATTATTATTACATATATGTACTTTATATTGTATTTTATATTGTATTTTATATTGTATATAAAAACCCATGAAGCATATTATTATTAACAGATGTACTAATGATCCCACATCTTAACACTGTGTCCTTGCAGCTGCCTGGGAGTCCCATCTGTTGTCATACAGGCCCATTATCCCTCAGTGTGTGCCAACAGCAGTAGTGGGTTCAGAAAAACCTTCAGTTTATCAGCTCAGTGTGAAAGACCTGCTGCTGTCCAGCATAGGAGAACCAGTAAGTACAAGCTGTTGATTTTACACTGAACAAGTGATGCATTAAATTAATTTGATTCCTGTTTGTCCAGGAAATCTTAAATAGTCAACCATGACTTCCTGTTTCACTGGGTAATAAATATGATGTGACTGAGGCCAAAATTCCTAAGTCATTCATTAGCATGGGGACGATCAGAGAAAACACAAATGAAATGAGACAGAAGTGTGTTGACCTTCATTAATCGGCCAGTGGTTATTGATGTCAGGACAATAAGTAAGATGTTTAAATCAATACAGTTGTAGTGAACCTGCCTGGAATAGGAAATAACATTTCTTTTAACCCCAAACACAGAGAGAGGAGAATGGTTGGAAAACTAAAGCTGACATGAAATCTAAGAGAATAGGGATGTTTAGAACACCAGTGACAGCTGAGACGAGCAGATCATTAGTCACTTTTACTAGAGCGGTCTCTGTGCTGCGTAAAGGACCTATCCCTGCTTGAATATGGTCATAGAAAATGCTGATGCTGAGACTTTTTCAAGGAGTTTTGAAGGCCTACCATTTCCCTGTGAATCTTTTCGATCAAGTTTCAATCCCTTACACAGTGCTGAGCCTGCTCCAGTAACAGCAACTAATGATCTGCTTCTCTCAGCTGACACTGACGTTCTAAACATTCCTATGCTCTTACAACTCACTGCAGCTTTTGACAATGCTAATCATGACATTCTTTTCTTCCAGCTTTCCTCTATTGGAATTTCTGGTATAGCTCATACTTTCTAGGTTACCTCTATTGGTACAAGGTGTTCCTCAAGGAGGAGTCCTAAGTCCCCTTCTTTTCAGTATATGCTTCCCCTTAGCCAGATTGAAACCAAGCTTTCAAAACTACAATAAGACACCACTTCAATGCCCACAAACAATTAAAAAACATGTGAGAAGAAAGCTTTTTCCTTGTCTAATCACAAACATACATTTCTGGACTTCTTAAGACACTACTGGAACTTTGATTGGAACTAGGTTCTATGGTCAGATAAGAGATTTTTGGGGGTATTTTTGGTATAAAAAGCAATGTAGCAATGCAGAAATCAGCCTCATTCCTGATGTATGTCTGTAAATATGGTGGAAGATATGTGATGTCTTGGTACCATTTTTGCACTAAGGCTCTGGTGTCATTTCTAGGATACTTATCACCATGGACTCCATTACTGGAGAAATGTTAATGAAACTCTGGCTGCCTCTGCCAAAAAGCTGAAACTGGGTCATGGGTGTATCTTTCAGCAGAAAATGATTCAAAACATATGACATGAGTCAACACAAGACTGGTCCAGTCCAAAGCTGAAGTCACTTATTTGCCATTATGAAAATACAAAGTGACCACAGCGAAATGTGACCCCTGCCTTTAACCCATCATACAGCTCTCTTGCATATACATACTTTGCGTACATACAGCTATCAACAGGTCACGGGAAGCAGCGTAGTGGGACAGTATGTTGCTCTAAGGTTCCTTAGGGTTACCCGGGATGGGACTTGCAATCTTCTGTCCACAAGGGCAAGGTCCTAACCTCTAGGCCACCACTGCCCAGAGCACAGAAGAGAGGACCTAGGCCTTTATAGGATTTTTATATTTTTAAGACCAAATTGACTCCACAAAAAATGTTACAAAAAATGCAACCAACACATCATCGGTACCATAAGGATCATAATACATTTTAAACAAAATATGTTAGATATTGCAGTTTTAAAATATTTGTTAACAAGAAAGTACTAGGGGGTTTCTGTGGTCACTTGCACTACCATCATGCCAGTGATTCACAAAGCATACAGAGAAATTTCATAACATATAACACTCCATTTGAAGTGTACCTCTGAAAAACCTCAGTTTGGAGAGTTATAAGCTCTATTCCAACAAGAATAGGGACACCCACACCCTGAGGCATGAACAGGCAAAACAGAGAGGTAGGGCTAAGTGGTAGGGGCAAGAAGTGAAATGGGGATGGGCCTAAAGTTTCAGGAAGTTAATCAAATTTTTGTAACCTTTTACAACGGGTGCCTGTAGTTATAGAGCTGGTTGTGCATGCATGTGAAAATTAATTTTCACTGCTCGCATATTATATTAAAGTGGAAATTATGTATGCATTTGAATTTAATACACAGTAAAAAAAAAACTGAAGGGAGTTTCATGTTTGCTTGATTGTCAGACACTAATGAATAGGAACTTAACAATGAATGTATAGGTGCATACGCAAAGTATGTATATGCAAGAGAGCTAAAGGCATGTGTGTGTTTTTGTGAGCATGCATGTATGAGTTATGAGGGAGATGGAGGTGTCGTTTTTTTTTGTGGAAACCTCTAAAGAGGTCTGAACAAATGCAATGGGAAGAGCAGTGAAGAGTGTTAGAAGAATCTGATGGGGCCAATGTGCTAATGAATGACAGTTGGGAGAATGTGTTTTAGAAGCAGAGGAAAGCAAAGGCAACTTTTATAGAGCAGAGAGACAACACACACAGGGGATATGGGCATGTAAATGTGCACCTATTTGGATTCACGCCACAGCATAAATCCAGCTATTTTGGGATGCTGGTAATTATGTGCAGTGTGGGCTGGGCTACACACATACAGAAACAGTACAGCTCTGGGGTTTATGTATTCATTTTAACCTGACTGATGTTTAAATATTCCACTAGCTTGGGTTTCCTTGCCAGAAACCTTTTCTAACATGTAAAGTTCTGTAGTACTAGTACTAGTAAGGTCTGCTTCTTAATGCATTAATTAGCCATTAGCTTTTCTAATTTGCCATATGTCCAGTACCAAAAGATCCAGTTTTACTGATTTTGGCTCTTGATTAGGATTGGTAGCAACAGGACCTAATGCTACTCAGTGGAACTCTACCATAACACCACAACAAATGAAGACAACAACAATTTAGCAAATAGTTTACTGTTCTAGGTAAAGATAGAAAGTCCTCAAGCACTATTATATGACCATGTTCACTAGGATATGATGATGATTGTTATTTTACAACTACAAGTGCATTGGTCTTCCTTGTAGCACCACCCTCAGTATTACTCTATGCAATGCCAATGCTTGCTTGTTTCCTCTGTCCTTGAAGTCGCTTTGGATAAAAGCTTCAGCCAAATAAATGAATGTAAATGTAAATGTAAATGTAAACGTTATTTTGCCAACACTTTGTCAGCAGTGGTTTTGCTTACACCACACTCAAAAATATAAGCTTTGAAACACATGTTTCTGGAAAATTGTAGACATTTCTGTGAGAATATGAGTGCTAATCCAGTGCACTACATTATTTGTCAGCACAGTATGTGCAGAACTGTGCAATGAATTATTGTACATCAGCCAATAAGTTAAGCTAATTGCATCCAAGATACAATTAATCAGCCCAATTAAATGCTTTACAGCAGTTCTTATTATGGTGATCATTCTCAAGCAGGGGGGAAAAGACCATTCCTCTTCCCAAACACATTTACCAAGATCAGTTGAGTCAGGTTTGTATTAGCAGAGAAATACCTGTCCAGGACCACAGGTATTAAGTCCTGGGTTCAATCCTCAGCATCTCCAGTGGTGTTTCCATTTGGGGCAGTGGTGGTGTAATGGTTAGGGTTAGTTGCCCCTGGGAGGTTGCCGGTTCAAATTCCAAATTGGTACAAATACCACTGAGGTATTTCTGAGCAAAGAACCATCCCCAAGCACTGCCCCCCAGGCACTGCCCATGTCAGCTGTCCACTGGTCTGACACAGATGGGCTAAATGCAGAGGTCACCTCTTGTTCTGGTGCACTGTGTGCTGTGCTGAAGTGTGTTTACAATGAGAAATAATCACTCACTCGCTCACTCACTCACTCACATGTGGGCCAAGTTGTACACTGTGCAGGCCCTTAGGGATGAAAAAGAGCGTAGTGTACAATGTCAAAAAAACTTGAGAATGTTCCATTCTTTCTCTATTCCACACATTTGTTATTTTGAATCTATGGGTACTTTAACACCTGCACCTTTAGTCCATTTGAATCAACTTGTAGTGCGGTCGAAACCTGTGGTTCAGTTTGTTTGGGCAGGAATGAACACAATAATTTCACACCAACGTGAACCTAAGCAAGGTGGTCTTAGTCTGATTCAGACTGAGAGATTTGTTTTTGGTTGGACATGATCCGACCTCGATTCAGCCCAACTACCAGGTGTATTGAACAAGTTTGAGCCACGTGGTGAGAAAAGACTGTTAATATGACAGCCAATCAGAGCACAGCTTTTTTTTTTTTTACATATTTACAGATAGAAATATCAACGCTTTAGTGAATAAATGTTTTATTGTAAAGGAAGAGAATCTGGAAAAGAATCACAAAGATGAATTGTGTCTGTTTTACATAAAAACTATACATGAAATAAGTGGACTTGGGGATATATAACAAATTTAAAATTATAATAATATATGTAATATAATAATATAGTAATAATAACAATAATAATAATAATGTAGAATAAAGACTTTTTACATTTTAAAGCCTTATCAGTATATCTGATCAAATCAGTGGTTCATTTCCTGGGAGAAACAATACATGCCCAATATATACTCCCAACTTGAAATCATAGAGATATATAGGTCAATATCCACCAAACCAGGTCCGTAGGGGTGATGCAGGTTTTAGTATTCTGTACTGTACTCTCAGTGGATTTGGAAGCCCTTGCAAAAATTGCCCTAGTTCCACAGAAGCCACTTTTTTTCAGGTGCTAGAGCCTTTTGCATTGTTGTTTGCTAGAACAGAATAAAGAGGCTTCCTCATCCAATCCGGCAGCTCTGGCTTCCCCCCAGCGAGCGCTCCGTGTGCTACCAAATCTAAACTAGAGGCAGGACTGCAGCCAAATGTTCCATGTGTTTCACAGAGGAAATGAGCAGAAATGAGAGATGTGCGCAGTCAGGCTGGTACCAACGCAGCATGAGGCCATTCTAATGCATGTTGACTTTCAAAACGGCACTTATATAGACTATTACTGTCTGTATGTAACACAGTGGGGATCCTGTACTGTTGGTTTGTTTGAAGTTGGATAAATAATAGATGTTAATGTGTCACTGCGCAGAAGACTTAGCTGAGCTGTGAAATATTGTGTTGTTTGCTGTTTGTTTAGGAAGGTTTTAAAGCTGTATGTTCATTTTATCATTAATCATTGTTTTCTATGTTATTTATCTTATTTGTGGTTTTCTATGTATTTACATTTTTATGTTATGTTGAATGAAAACTTTTACTAGTCGTTAGTATTGTTTCTATTATTATTGTATAATTATTATTATTTTGAAAGTTTTATTAAACTTTGTATTTCTTTCTTGCTCAGTGTTTTTATTTACTGTCTTTTGAAGTTTTTTTGGGCTGTCTTTCTCTTTTATTTTTGTCTTTCCTTGCAAAGCACTCTGAGCTGCATTTTAAAATATCAAAGGTAACATCAATGTATGTGTGTGTTTTTGCTCATACAGCCCAATCAGCCCACTCAGAACTCACTGCAAGAGCTCATCCTTAATGAGGATGAAAAGAAACTTCTGGCCAAGGAAGGAGTGTGTCTACCCGGCCAGTTTCCCCTCAACAAGGTAACAGAGAAAAAGAGATAAATAGATAGATAGAGAGAGAGAGAGAAAGAGAAAGAGAGATGGAGAGAGGGGGGGGGGGGGGAAGAGAGAGAATGAGTTTCCAGTTTCGTATGTACACT